>CP139508.1:24337010-24339510 GCA_021014915.2 Artemisia tridentata subsp. tridentata | reverse complement strand
TCTAATAGATCTATTCATTATATTCGCGTTCACCGCAGTGATTAATGGCTCATGATAAAAGGGTCTTGTGGCAATATGGTAACTTAGGCATATATCAAGTCAGGTAGCATACAGAAAAATACTTGTGATCAGTTTATAGCATGTATCCCCCTCACGGAGTTTAAAAAGTATAAAGAGTTTGAAAAAGTGAGGCCATGACTCACCTTAAGCGTTACTGGTGATGATGAAAATAAATTCAGAGATGTTTATAATAACTTCGATATAGAACCTGGTAAATATATAAATAACTGAGAATCTGACTAATTTCTAGTGGTGTGTGTGTATGAATGGTGGATGATGATTATTCAACGATATACAACGATCTACTCGTTGAGAATGAAAATGTTATATGATTATGGTGCTTGCACATCTCGTAAGATCATATCTTCAACGAGTAAATAAGATATTAATATGAATATTTCTATCGCTAATACTAGTATACAAATATAATGCAATTATGCATATGAAGTAAAGATATGGTGCAAAAATGAAAAAGAAGATAAGAATGACAAGTTATAACAGTTGGTCCTTGATCTTTCCAGGTTTTACATTTTCTACCCTAACCGTGGTTCGCGTTACGTCGTTAGTCCTTGTCCAGTCCATAGTCCAATAATTGTCCAATAATTGTCCAATAGTCCATATAAGGCTTGAAGTTCAATGGTATGTTAATTTTAAGTCCTTTACAACTGTTTTCACAGCTTCAGTCCCTTAGTTTCCAGGTTTGGCAGTTTTAGTCCTTTTCGGTTAAGTCGCGTTACATTTTTAGTCCTTTTTGCATAAAAATGACGGGAAAAATATTCTGAAAATTTCTATAACTTCATTAAGTTTATTTTAACTTATTTCAAGTGTTTATTCCAGAAATGAGATTATTTTTACCTTATTGGGCCGATTAACGAATTTATTTAAGGTCCGTTAACAAATTTAGAGGCGAGGGCGTGAAAACTGTTTTGGGCTTAGATTTGGGCTATTTTGGGATTCTAAAAATACATTATATGGGCCTGTTGGACCTTGTTATCGAAAATCATTGTTGGGCTTGATTTTGGCCCAACCGAATGTCTAAATAAATTTATGAAAATGTGTGTTGGTTACTAGGTGATGGACGATCAAAATGAATTGTTTTGAGCGTGATAACAAGCTTATGGGGTCGAATTTAGAACATGAAAAATATAGTTTGCCAGCTTGTCGATCAAGTGATATAAAAATCTAGATATATTATATACGAGATTTCGAAAATATAATAACGGTTTTTGGGCTGGTCGAATGAAATAAATTTGTGAAATGTGCCATGTAATTTTCTAAGTATTTGCACTTGTCGAGTAGCATTAAAAAGGGATTATTTTGGGTGTCGAGATGGGGTTATGAGAGGGATCTTAGAACACGAAATATTTAGTTCGCCATGTGAGCTATTGAGAAGGACAAAAATATTTATGTTTTGCATGAAAGGTTTCGCATTAAATTAATCGTGAAGTGGTTAGTTCGAGTGGATTTTAACTAGTAACAATTTGGATATTTTTCTGTCTCTTTTCAACTGGTTTGGCGTGGGGGTTATTATTCGAGTTCAAGTTGAATTAGTGTGATGTACGTGACGTGGTCATATGTTAAACGTGACATGGGTGGTTCGAACAAGTTAAGGTCCGTCATATTTTCTCTACCTTTCGTTAACCGGTTGAGCTCAAATGTTTTAAGTTCGAATAACATGTGCAGGCAACTAAATGAGGTGTCACTATATACGTATTTAAGTAAGAAACATAATAATGCATGGTGTGTTTATATGTTAACGTGCGACAAGTTTGTGACTGTATCATAAAATAAGGACGTTCGAATGGAGTAGTGGATATGCATGCGTGAGTATGTGAGGTATATATTTAAAATGGAATGAGAAGACTTACAACACCTTTGAGAAAGGTGGTGGAGACTTAATGCTTGTCGAAATGAAACACGAAATGAAACAACCCACTTGCTTCAGACTCTTTTACTCCTAAACTGGGTAAGTTCTCTGTCGAACAAGGGCAGGTTTAAATGAAGGTATTTTGATAGTGAAATGGGTGTGAAGGAGACACACTCAAAGGCAGTGAGCTTTGAAAAAGTGTATAGGCTTTGTTCTTATTAACTTTGCTTCCAAAGTCTTCGACAGAAAGTGGCTTATAGTATTTAAGGAATGTGGTGATGTTGAAAGATAATGATGTGTGATAGGAGAGATCGAATGGAGAGGACTTATATAAACAAAATATCTCCAATTTGCTTGACTTCTTGACCCAATGATTAGGACCACTGTGTATAGGGGACACTTGTGTGATGATATCCTAATTTGAGTGTGAGAGTAGTTGTGATTTTGGCTGCTAGTCTTTGTAAGCTTCTTGTTTCATTCGGTTTCACATATTAGCACAAGTTTTATTTTACTGAGTTACAATTCATGTTTCTTGTTTACTTTGTATTTAGATCATCACATTTACTTGGTAAT
>CP139508.1:24281417-24336910 GCA_021014915.2 Artemisia tridentata subsp. tridentata | reverse complement strand
CGCTTTTGTTTAAGTTTGGGCGGCTTATTGTTCTGGAGTTGGTCGGAATGGGTTGATGTTTCAACTTCTTAGATCTCGAATGGGTAATCTGGTCGGAAGTTGTGTAGTCTCAATTGAACCGAGTTTTTAGCTTACTTACATATATCAAAGTAAAATAATTCAAATCGAATTTTTAATCAAAGTTGGCTCATGTTTTTTCATTTGATTTACAAACGATAAAAGAAAAAAGAAAATAACTCTTGGGAAAGAAGATACATGGATTTATGTGTAACTAGAAACCAAAATGGTATTTATATTATGCTAACTAAATAATACGGAGTATTTGTTAGAAAGTTAATCGGCGTAATATATTATCAATAGTGGTCACTGGATATATTTATGGATCTATTAATTTGCCCGTTTGCTCCGTGCCCGTTTAACCCGAATTTTAGAAGTCGCCCGTTTGGCCCGCCCCCGTTCGACCCGTTGCCCGAACCCGCCGGCCCGCCCGTTTTGCCACCTCTAATTGTTAGTGATTATTTCTTATTCCATTATACTACTCTACTTATTGCTTACACATTTCCTCTTTTCTAGCATCATGAAACGGGCTTATGGGACACATAAAGCAACTAAAGTTTCACCACAAGCTGGTATCAGCAACATGCCAGAGAATGCGATCACTCATATTTTGGAGTGCTTACCGATAAAAGAGGCTGTTAGGACGGGTATCTTGTCGAGAAACTGGAGGTTTAACTGGACTAATATCAGCCAACTCGTATTTGATGAGAAGTTCTTTGTACCAGGTCTAGATGGCGGAAATAACTGCAGTGAGAGGACTATAAGTAGACTTCTCCTCCATCTTAAAGGTGTCGTAACAAAGTTTGTCCTCATTATACCATCTCACAAGATATTAGATGTTGAGGAAGTTAATCATTGGGTTCTGTTCTTGTCCCGAAAGGAATTAGGGAGTTCACAGTCATAAATAACCACTCAAAAGTACTAAAGTTGCCTACCCATCTTTTCGCTTGCCTAGAGCTCAAACTTTTGAAGCTTCTAATTGCTGTTTCCATGTGCCACCTGGTTTTTGTGGTTTTCCAAATCTATTGAACTTGGACTTTACTCATGTAGAAATTATAGGTCGAAATATTGGGGAATTCATAAGTTGGTGCCCCTTACTTGAGATTCTAGAAATTAGTAATAACCATCCTTCAGGCAAAGTGAAACTAGTTGAGATTACAAAACTTGAGAATCTTAAAGTGTTATTGTTACCATTACACGACCTTGGAAATATAGCCATCAAAAGTTCAGATATCTTTGAGCTTGTTGGTTTCCTTCCAAAACTTCAACAGCTTTGTCTGAATTTTCAAGACTGCAAGGTAAGACTGACTTTTGCTTCTTTGAAATTCAATTTACAAACTAACAATGAGGAGCTTTATGAATGCTTAAATATATGAAGTGGCTTTGTACTGACTGCAGTTAGCTGGTGGTAGCAAGCTGGTCCCTACTGTATTTCCTTGTCTCAAAACTCTTGCATTAATGGCGATAGATTTTGGAAGTTCTGCAATGCTATCATGTGCTTTTGATATGATTTGGGGATCGCCAAATTTGCAGACCCTTATCGTAACAGTGAGTAAATGCATTTTTGTCTTATTGTGCTGCTCAAAATCACATTGTTTTGCATATGAACATTATTTATATGTTCTTGTAGGCTACATACAAAGATGTGGTTCCACCACCTTCACTTAAATGTTTGGAGGTGCACTATACCAAAATGAGGATGCTGCAGCTACAATCTGTTGTGTTTTCATCCTTTAGAGGTTCAGAGACTGAAGTATGCTTGATAAAGTGTATACTTGCTTGCTCCCCTTCGCTAGAGAGGATTACTATCTTTCCTGGCTCATTCCAACCGTTTGGTGGTGAAAAAGGGATGTTGATGTTTGCTTCCAAGTTGTTGAAGCTCCCTCGAGCCTCACCAATCGCTGAAGTGGAGATTTACTGGTCTCACTTAGAAACTTGAACTTGCCTACTATTCCCTATGGTTTTTGGTAATGATGTTAATCTATGGTCGCATTAGTGCTTTAATGTAAAGTTTCGGCTAAAACTATGTTTGATACTCTTGTTTTGTTTTCAGTGGGCAGATGCGATGATTAGCCTTGTACGAATTAATATTTGGTTTCTTGTTTGTAATGTTAGTGTTGATCGTAAAGCGGTATGGAATGAGTATGTCAATTCCCAAGCTGTTGTAGGTTTCCTTACCATTCCAAACGGGCTCGGTTTGCCAACATTCTGTTTTGCCATTAGAAATTTACTGTATTGCCTGTTAGACAAAAAAATTGTTCCTCAATAGCATACTGTGTAGTCTTTGATGGATGACAAACATGTGGAACGGCTCAACCACCCAAAGAATGAGACATACAGCAAACAATGATCACTAGTTGGAACTTGGAAACTATGACCACGGATTACAAGAAGCTGCCAAGGAACATTAGGCCTGGGTTTTTTGTGTCTAGTGATGGGTCTCGGAGGGGTGTGCAACTGGTGCCGTCGCACAGGGCATCCACTTAAAAGGGGCCACATTTTTATGAATTTTACATATAAATACATATAATATTAAACATATATATGAGTCATATAATTCAAATTTATATGCAATTTCTCTTTAGTTTACAAGTGTAATAACGCCTCTTTGCCTAGGGCCACCGAAAACCACGAGACGACTCTAGATATGCCACTAAGACGTAGTGCCAATGCCACGAAAAGCTCATCTCGAAGAAGAAGGAAAAAAACATTATCTATACCATTTTATGATGGTGTAGTTGGTAGTGTCGTGTGGTACTACGTGATACTTACACTAGGTAAAGAGTCTTGTTTGCAATATGTAGACGAAAGATGTCAAAATAACAAAAAAACTATAACTTTGTTTATTATTAAAAAATGTTTATGATATTTAGAGTTTGGATCAAACAATTAATCTTAAAATAAGAAGGATGAGAAGTAAGAGTGGAGTTATTCTACATACAATAAAAACCTTACATACGAAGGGACAATTCCCATCCATTGATTTAGATTTGATCAATGGCTAAGATCATCCACTTGCTACTTAAAAAAATACACAGAGGGGCAATTTCGTAAAGTTACAACAAAACACACCCCACCTACCTGCTCACTTCCATTCATAATTTCTCTCACCCAGCACACACTAAAAACACACACTACTCAACAAAAAAAACCGATCAACAATCCGATTTCATCAAATTCATCAATTCATCGGAAAAATAGAATCTCCGACGAAAAAGAAGAAAGAAACACCAGTCAACAATCCGATTTCAGGTATATTGAGGAATAAAACTAACTCACATGAAAACTAGACAAGTAAATCTAATAATATTATTATACAGACAGAAAAGAAGCCTCTAGATAATAGCCTGCTAACCAGTGTCCAATTTGCCTACCTACTACCTCTAAAGCATAAACTTCATAGGTGGAAAGATAGGGCGATTGGGTACAAAATTATTTTTGTGCCGGTTGGTACATAACCGAGCCAATATTGTGATATACAGGTAGCAATGAATGGAACATGGATGTGTTTTGCTGCTATATTAAGTGAGTGGTTGTAATCACCGATGAGTTAAGTAAAACGTTAAATATGTTTACGAAAATTTCTATCATTGCAATTTGAACTGTATGCATTTTAATCGTGACTTGGTACCTTTTCAACAAGTTACCATTTAAGACAGTTGAGGATGGTAGAAGCATTTATTGAAGGCGTCTTATGCGGCTAAGCCACAGAAGACGCCTTTGGCTTTGTTTTTATATCGAACTAGATGCTTCAAATGTTGTATATATGTAGTTGTAATGATGTAGAATTGGAATACTAGGGAGTACAATTCGTGATAGTTTTTTTTTACTACATGTGTTTTTAGGCAAGTTCAGACATGTAAATGTTTATTTGCAACCGTTTTGAGACTGAAGTAAGATGTGATCTTGGATTGTTCTGACACAGAATACACCGATGCTTAATATACGGCTATGTTTTGTTGTTATCTGTTATATATTGTGTAGCAAATGATACTTTAACTCAGTTGATTTGTTGATGTGTCAACACGTAACTTAGTGTATTACGTGACATAAGAGATATTAGCTAGAATAAGGAAGTGAAAACGCATATTATTGAAACAGGAAGCTGATAATTGAAAGTTGTGAATCTGTAGACCATCATCTATCGAATGTTCTCATGTGAAGGCTTTAAATTTGTAACAATTTGATTGTGATTTTAGGGTTATGTTATCTACCGTGTGCGTGTGAGGCGTGGTGGACGAAAGAGGTATCACCTGTGATACATATTAGTTATCACCTGTGATACATATTAGGTAAACCATAAACTTCATTAAAAAATTATGAATATTGGTTTACCATAAACTTCATCATTAAAAAGAATATCACAAGAATATCACAAGTGATATTCTGAATATCACAAGTGATATCACTATCACTTGTGAATATCACAATTGAGTTTGATGATATTGATGTTTGATGATATCACAAGTGATATTTAAATATTTAAACATTGGTTTAGCGTTGATTTGATGATATTTAAATATTTAAATATTTAAACAGTGGTTTAGCGTTGATTTGATGATATTGATGTTTGATGAGTTTATGCGTATCAAAATCATTATCCGCTTCGTTCGCGTGGTATAATCGCATCTGTTATTGTTTGTTATTTGAGCTTACGTATCTGTAATTTGGGCTTATTAACGGTTAAGTGAGTTTGTTTGAGCTTACTTTATACCGTTGATTTGTGTACTGTTTGATTGAGTTTAAGTTGATGTCGGTGAGCTAATTATGTGATTAAGTGAGTGTGTTATTCAGTGATTTTGAATGCATAATTTCGGTTAATTTTACTAGTATTTGACCTTACGTATGCTTAATTTTAGCGTTGATTTGATGATTCTGATGTTTGATGAGTTTACTTGTTCGATTGTGAGAATTAATTGATGTTAAGTTGTATTAGTGAGCTGATAAGTGATTAAGTGAGCGTGTTTGAGCTTTGTAAGCGTAATTATACCGTCGATTTGATGATTTTGATGTTTGTTGAGTTTGTGTATAGTAGTGTATGTATGACATTGTGAGTGATGTTTATGTCTTTGATTGATGAGGTTTTTAATCAGAGTGATTAGTTGAGGTTAATTCTGATGTTACTAGTGAGAAAGGGCACAAACCTACAAAGGTCTGATATCTTATTTTGTGCCTGAAGTTTAGCTGATTAATTTCTAATGCCATTTCTCTTGATCTTACAGCGAAAGCAAGTGTCAAGTAGTCCACCCCCTAAAGTAGGGTAAGTACACCAAGTCAATAATTGGTTGCACAGCTATCATACGCCTGCTATCTGGTACTTGTTCCTTAATGGATTGTTGATGCTCTTGTTCGCTTCTGTTTATAGATCATCCAAGAAGAAAAATAAGTCAGCGGGTATCTCCAAGCAAAATAAGGAATCAGCTAACATGTGAGTTGGATATAGCAATTAAATTATGTTCTTAAATGCAATTTGCTAAAGTCTTCTTGTGATGGTAGATCACCTTCATCTATGGTAAGAGGCAAAAGAACCCCACGAAAAGATATGAAGAGAGGACAAAAGGGGGTGTCACAAAGAGCCGAATATTTGAAAATGGGGAGAAGCAAGGATTCTGAGACCAAGGCCAAGCCTTTGAAAATGGGGAGAAGCAAGGATTCTGAGACCAAGGCCAAGTAAGGATTTAGGTGGTTGGTTTTAATGGATTCACCCTTGTTTTAGTCTTGTTGAATTCTGTTTTGATTCTGTCGAGTTTTTCTAGAATAAAAGGCATAAATGCAAATGAATGGACAAATGTTGTTTTATTAATGTATTATGAGACATCACGATCCAAATCACATGTCTCAGAATTGCTAGTTTAAGCTTTTATATTGACCCTCTTGGGGTATTAACCATGACTTTGGATACTATCTTTGTCTTATTATTTCTTTCTTTATGTATGCAGAGGAACTGTTGAGTAGTGAAGGAGGGAGTTCAGCAGGTGAGGAAGACTCGGGGAAGATGGAAAAATCAAGGTCCATAGAGAAACAAGTGAAAGATGCAGAGAGTAGCTCTAGTGATACTGCGTCTTCTCAGGAAAATGAACCTGATACTGAAAATGCTGACATTATACCAAGTGATGGAGAAGGATCTGATGAATCTAATAAGAAGGAAGCAGATAAAATGAATAAATCAGAATCAGAAGAAAATGAAGAAGATGGTGCTGACAGTGAGTCAACAGACGCAGAAACACCTGATAGAAAAGGATCAGCTTCTGAAGATTCTGATATGGCTGTGTTCTCTGACGACGAGCCCCTTGTAATCATCTCATCTTCATCCTTGCCATTTTTAGAAAATATACATAAAATTCGCAGAGAATTACAGGCTTTATTCACGCAGTCATTTTGTTAAAGCGTATCTTTCTTCTTCTTATTTCTATCTATCTCGTTACATTTATATTTCCCTCACACTTCTGATATTTACTATTTATTGATACAGACTGGAAGTTGTGTTACTATTGGTTGTCTATGTATCTTATGGGTATAATGAAGGATTAGTGGGCTACATTCTTCTCAGTGTTAGCAGTTGGTTCATGGCACTGTCATGGCTTTTTGCTCCATATCTGTTTAATCTATCCAGCTTTGAATGGCAGAAGTAAGTATTGCTGTTCGGAATTATACTTTATACATCATCTTATCTTGTTTTGTTCTATTGCATTTAAATAATTTTTCACTTGTAGGACGGTTGAGGACTTCCGAGATTGGACAAATTGGCTCTTTTATAGAGGCGGAATCGGTGTCAAAGGTGAAGAAAGCTGGGAAGCTTGGTGGGATGGAGAATTGGTACAGAATAATTTACCCGCATGAATTTGTTGACTTACTTTCACAATCTTCTTGTTTATTTTTTTCCCACTTTTATGCGATGTGGAATAATACATATGTTCATGGGTCCCATTTACTACTCGCTGAATAAAACTACTATTGACTAATAATTGTTGTGAAATGTAATTTGCAGTCTCATATCAGTACACTTGGAGGAAGGGTGATGGAGACTATTTTGAGTCTTCGATTTTTCATCTTCCAGTACGGCATTGTTTACAAATTGGATGTGCAAGGATAAAACACATCATTATCAGTAAGAATTCCCTTTATCATGTAGGCAAGTTCTTAATTGGTTGAATGACTTTAGAGTACTAATTGAATACAATCTGTGCAGTATTATGGGTTTTCGTGGCTTGTGCTTGTGGCGCTTATATTCCTTTTCAAGGTAAACAAAATTTATCACAAATCTTAAAAAGTTAAAATTGATTCCAGTTTTTTTTTGTTATTTTTTATTTTTTATTTTTTTGGAAAGGCAATGATTGTTTTTGACTCGAGCATTGTTTTTCTAACTTGGCCTTTTCTTCCGACAGATTTTCACATTCAGCCAAAAAATATCAGTGAATTTCCAACTGATCTTGCGATTTATACAAGGTGTTGCGTTCCTGCTAGCAATTGCTGGTATATCCGTTGCCGTTGCACTCTCTTCACTTACTATGACCCACATATTGGCTTCCATCTTGGCATTCATACCCACTGGTTGGGGAATACTTTCGGTATGTTTCTCTTCTTTTGACATTTTCATTTTTGGGTCTCATTTATATAACTAACAGTAGTGTTGTGGGCATGCTTTTGTTCCAGATCTGTGTGGCTTGGAAACCTGTGTTGAAAAAGATTGGATTATGGAAATCAGTGAGGTCTCTTGCTCGGTTATACGATGCTGGAATGGGAATGCTAATTTTCATTCCTATTGCCTTCGGCTCGTGGTTCCCTTTTATCTCAACCTTTCAAACCCGACTTATGTTCAATCAAGCATTCAGTCGGGGTCTGGAAATTTCTCTCATCCTTGCAGGAAACAACCCAAATTTCGGTCGATGCACGGTGTTTGGATGTCTCGAGTTGGGAAGTCTGTTTTAGGCAAATAAGTTCTGATCCTGGCATTCTACTGGTGAGGACACAGTTTACGCCCAATTGTTACACTAATAATCGCCCAAGAAGTGGTCACATGTGGCAAATGTGATATGTAGCTCCAAACCACGAATTTGTATGTAGCAGTAATGTATTTAGGAATAGATGCATCTCTCAAAAAGGTTTTTAGTTTGCAAGATATATTTTTTGGATATTTTGATATTCAATTTTCAATGTTTTATAGGGTGTGGTTGCCTTGGGGGAACTTTCATACGTTTTCGTACGTTTTCATACATATTTGTCCGTTTTCGTCCGTTTTTAAATGTTTTTGGCCGTTTTCAGACGTTTTCATACGTTTCTGAATATCACAAGTGATATTCTGTGATATTCAGAATATCACAAGTGATATTATCACAAGCGATATTCTGAATATCACAAATGATATTCTGAATATTATAAGTGATATTCTGTGATATTCAGAATATCACAAGTGATATTCTGAATATGACAAGTGTTTTTCTGAATATCACATGTGATATTCTTTGATATTCAGAATATCACAAGTGATTTTCTGAATATCACATGTGATATACTGTGATATTCAGAATATCATCACAAGTGATATTCTAAATATCACAAGTGATTTTCAACTAATGTTTTGTGACATGAAAATCACAAGTGATATTCAGAATATCACAAGTGATATTCAGAATATCACAAGTGATAGATATTCAGAAAATCACAAGTGATAGATATTCCGAAAATAACAAGTGATATTCAGAATATCACCAGTGATATCAGAAAATCACAAGTGATATTCCGAATATTAGTTGTGATAAACGTATAAAAACGGACGAAAACATAAGAAAATGAACGAAAACGTAAGAAAATGGACGAATACGTATGAAAATGGACGAAAGCATAAGAAAATAACAAGTGATCTGAATATCACTAGTGATATTCAGAAAATCACAGAATATCACATATGATATTCAGAAAATCATGTAAGTGGCAGCACTAACAAAGATAACCAGCAGTACTAAGCTCCATTGAACAACATTAAAACCAACTAGCAGTACTAACCAATGTGTGATTTTGTATGTATCACAACTGATACCTAATAAGTTATTTTGTATCACAGGTGATACCTAATAAATTATTTTGTATCACAAGTGATACCTCATAATTTGAAGATAACAAAATCAACTTGTTAAGGTCCAAACAAGAATATCTTTGTGCCCAATGGGCACATGTTAGCAAAAATATTTTGATAAAAACATTACATAACAAAAATATTATAACTAAAACATAAAAACCTAAAAATCAAAAATTACCCCTAGATGTGTAAATTTAGTATCCATCTAGGGGTAATTTTTGATTTTTAGGTTTTCTTAGGCTCGTTTAATTCCTGTGAGAACTCGTTTTTCAGTTTAATTTGCGTTTTTGCTTATTTGTGCTTTACTTATTTATTTTTTATCACAGGTGATACCAAATATGTTATTTTGTATCACCTATGATTTTTTATGTATCACAGGTGATACCTCATATTTTGTATCTACAAAAACAAGTAGCTAACTACAGTCTAACTATCACAGGTGATACCCAATAATTTATTTTGTATCACAGGTGATACCTAATAATTTATTTTGTATCACTGGTGATACCTGATAATGTTAGTAGGTAACATATAAAAACATACCAAACTACTTTTTCCTGGTAAAGAATAAAAATGGCAGATTAGAAGAGTGGAAAATTGCTAGCATACTTGTAATATATTGCCTACGATGCCACCATCATAATGTTGTCAAATTTCATGAAAGCATTAGAGCACCTTTATACTTTTCATAATGCATTCATATTAGCCAATGAAACAACGGTTTACGAGTTATTTGTTCGGATTGAAAACTGTGAACTCTTGTCTCAAATGATAAAAGCCTTATCAAATTTCAGCCAAGAGGTAGGAACATATTGGTGATATTCAGAATGTCACTTGTGATATTCAGAATATCACTTGTGATATTCAGAATATCACTTGTTATTTTCTTATGCTTTCGTCCGTTTTCATACATATTCGTCATTTTTCTTACATTTTCGTCCGTTTCTTATGTTTTCGTCCGTTTTTATACGTTTTTGAATATCACAACTGAAATTTGGAATATCACTTGTGATTTTGTGAATACCACTGGTGATATTCTGAATATCACTTGTTATTTTCTGAATATCTATCACTTGTGATATTCTGAATACCAATTGTGATTTTTATGTTACAAAACATTAGTTGAGAATCACTTGTGATATTCAGAAAAACACTTGATATTCAGAATATCACTTGTGATATTCTATGATATTCAGAATATCACAAGTGATATTATCACAAGTGATATTATCACAAGTGATATTATCACAAGTGATATTCTGTGATATTCAGAATATCACAAGTGATATTATCACAAGTTCCTTAGAGCTTAAAGTAGTTTTCCAGAATTTTCATAATTTTTCGTATTAATTTAGTATTTTTAATATTATTTGTGCTTTACTTACTTATTTTGTATCACAGGTGATACCTAATACGCTATTTTGTATCACCTATGATTTTGTATGTATCACAAGTGATACCTCATATTTTGTATCTACAAAGACAAGTAGCTAACTACAGTCTAACTATCACATGTGATACCTAATATGTTATTTTGTATCACAGGTGATACCTAATAAGTTATTTTGTATCACTGGTGATACCTAATAAATTATTTTGTATCACAGGTGATACCTCATAACGTAAGTAGGTAACAACAAGTATTTAGCAAAAAAAAAAAAAAAAAAAAAAACTTAAAAGTCTACACATTAAGCAACATGAAAATAGCTTATCAAATTCTTAATATATCAATAAAAACATTACATAACAAAATTATTATAACTGAAAATCAGCATTCCCATTCCAGCATCGTATAACCGAGCAAGAGACCTCACTGATTTCCATAATCCAATCTTTTTCAACACAGGTTTCCAAGCCACACAGATCTGGAACAAAAGCATGCCCACAACACTACTGTTAGTTATATAAATGAGACCCAAAAATGAAAATGTCAAAAGAAGAGAAACATACCGAAAGTATTCCCCAACCAGTGGGTATGAATGCCAAGATGGAAGCCAATATGACGGTCATAGTAAGTGAAGAGAGTGCAACGGCAACGGATATACCAGCAGTTGCTAGCAGGAACGCAACACCTTGTATAAATCGCAAGATCAGTTGGAAATTCACTGATTTTTTTTGGCTGAATGTGAAAATATGTCGGAAGAAAAGGCTAAGTTAGAAAAACAATGCTCGAGTCAAAAACAATCATTGCCTTTCCAAAAAAATAAAAAATAAAAAATAACAAAAAAACTGGAATCAATTTTAACTTTTTAAGATTTGTGATAAATTTTGTTTACCTTGAAAAGGAATATAAGCGCCACAAGCACAAGCCATGAAACCCCATAATACTGCACAGATTGTATTCAATTAGTACTCTAAAGTCATTCAACCAATGAAGAACTTGCCTACATGATAAAGGGAATTCTTACTGATAATGATGTGTTTGATCCTTGCACATCCAATTTGTAAACAATGCCGTACTGGAAGATGAAAAATCGAAGACTCAAAATAGTCTCCATCACCCTTCCTCCAAGTGTACTGATATGAGACTGCAAATTACATTTCACAACAATTATTAGTCAATAGTAGTTTTATTCAGCGAGTAGTAAATGGGACCCATGAACATATGTATTATTCCACATCGCATAAAAGTGGGAAAAAAATAAACAAGAAGATTGTGAAAGTAAGTTAACAAATTCATGCGGGTAAATTATTCTGTACCAATTCTCCAACCCACCAAGCTTCCCAGCTTTCTTCACCTTTGACACCGATTCCGCCTCTATAAAAGAGCCAATTTGTCCAATCTCGGAAGTCCTCAACCGTCCTACAAGTGAAAAATTATTTAAATGCAATAGAACAAAACAAGATAAGATGATGTATAAAGTATAATTCCGAACAGCAATACTTACTTCTGCCATTCAAAGCTGGATTGATTGAACAGATATGGAGCAAAAAGCCATGACAGTGCCATGAACCAACTGCTAACAATGAGAAGAATGTAGCCCACTAATCCTTCATTATACCCATAAGATACATAGACAACCAATAGTAACACAACTTCCAGTCTGATTCAGAGGCTACAATCGAGGCGGGAATTGCCAAGATATCCCTCGCCATTGCTGGCATTACAAGATATCCCTCCAGCACTAAAAGTGCATTCTTAAGTTTCATTTTAAGATTCATTTATCTAAAATGAACCGGATGACAGTAAAAGGGTTCTGGCACATGTCTTGACTTGACAACCAAAGAGAATAAAGGCAGTTAAAGCAAGTATGTCTACTCTTTATTCTGCTCTATTTTCACCACGGCTACAAGTGGAAGGAGGAAGTAGCAATAGGGCATCAGATATAAAGCACATTTGAGCTTGTGATACGGATACATGAAAACAAAAATACAAATTGGAATATGCCCAAAGTGCACAAACTAAGACAGTTCGATAGTCAAGATTATAACTAAGTGATTGGTAGGACCTACGACAGAACCTTGGACTATAGGGTCATTTTCTCTTAATACATACATGTCACTGGATTCTGAATTCTGATGCACTTCTTAGGGATAGCAACTATGCAAAACAATATTATTTCACTCGGTATGCCATACTAAGCATCAAACAATCCACCACATGTGATAACGATAGTAAGACTTGTAGTGTAAATATGTCATATGTGTATACCTGCCAGCGTTTGTTAGATACAAAAGATGGCTGCTGCATAGGCAAATACTCTCCAAAAGTCCAGAGTACCTTTCCTTTAGCCCTGCAAAGATAGAATAAAATAAAACATGTAAAAAACATGCTCTCCATTTCTAGTTAGTAGATAAGTGAACTTGCACCTATCTCCTTACTAAAAATCAATGATAGATATTTACTATATTACATAGAGAAGCATGGTTTTGTGACATTACCCGTAGTTGGAAATCAACTCATAGTGACGTCATACTCTATGAGACGACGTGCAAGGATACACCAGCCCAAAGCAATATGATGATCCTATTTCCTCAGCACAATATCAGCAAAGCTTCTTGCTAAAACTCGAAAAAGAACTTCATCTTGAAAGAGCCAGTTGAAAAGGATCATCTCCTGGTTCTTGTATTTCGAATCTTTACTTCTTAATGACTAGAAACAGACCCCAATAATTAATAACTTCCAGGTTATACACATTTTCATTGCAATTTTAGAAAGTCGATATGAGGGAACCTTAATTTGGTTATGATGCAAAGATATTGCTTGAAATGCCAAACTATAAAGAACTTACAAAAATTGTCACTTTTCGAGTACGATGACAGAGGGGACGTTTGGGATTGCTTATTCAAATATGGTTTAACTCTGCCTATTGCAATACTATAATTCAAAAAAACATTATATTTGGCCAATTGCTAAATTTTCCTATAACTCATCATAACACTTATTGATAACCAAAATGAGATTACCTTTCCTTGTGGTATCTCTGTTATCCATCATGTTGACTGGACTGGGAAACAAATCAGGCTCTGCCCTTGAGAAGAAGTTGTTTGCAGGTTGAATGGCTGACCGTTTGACCGACTCATACTCACTTCTCAATTGGTCATACATCTCGTCCAATTTTCTCTTCTGCCTATAAATTCGAAGTACAAGATATAATGAGGTTTCAAGTTTCGGAACTGAAATTCAAGAGACAAGAGTGGATATTACAGTTTAAACATATCTGACCTGGACTTTTCAGAATATTTTTCTTGGAGCTCCTGCTTATCTTTAGACAAGTTTTCAATTTCTTGTTCCATCATCTGGCACCTTTTGCCCATTTTCTGATATACGTTATGCACCTGCTCCATTTTTTCTGTGAGCTATTCTTGCAGCGCCTCACATTTCTGCCGGCACTGAGCTACTATCATGTTTATGTTGAATTGCATGTCTAGTTCCTTTTGTCCAATGGTGAACATGGAGCTTCTATATGCACTCTTCATTACTTAATGTATGAAAGAAAAGATATATGAAAATAGTACATAATGCATCAAGATATGATACAAGAATGCTAACTTCGAACTGATATTCAGAGGCAAAATTACAATACAACCAGACAGCTATACCCCCTATTGTCTATTATGCATGTTGGTTGAAATGAGGAATCTTAGTGGAATGTGATTATCTTTGTACATATAGATACCTGATTTCATGAAAACTTATGAATACTACAAATTAAAAGGATCTTGTTTCAAAGAGACATAAGCAACCCTAAACATCTTACTTCAAATTGAACGCAACTTCAATAATTTCACAATACAGCAAGGTGTTATCTCGGTATTCCACATTGCTCATCGTACAAAATCATGCCAATTTGTCATTTAACTTCGTATACTATTCCCTTTCGATCACGTAAAAAATCACTAAAAATATACAAACGTCGTGGCTGCTAAACATAGTCCTACTCCAAAACATCAATAAGTAAAAAATCATGCATACATTTTTCAATCATAGGTATCAGAATTTCATCAAGAGACTCGTTCTTATCATAATTTAATCTGCTTGAATTTCATCAAGTGAAACACACATATTGTGCATTGATAATTTCATCAAGTAAAAAATAAATGCACATTTGAGAAATAAAAAATATGACATATAAGCACGTTATACCTCCAAACTCATACGATACAAAGACGGATCATGACACACTGTAGCTCATGTTCTAGGTTCTGCTATATCCTTGGGATAACCAATTGCTATATCCTTGGGATAACTGAAGTACTAGGTTCTATCATATGCTACAAAACTGAATATGCGCCATTTCAACAGCAAATTACTAGACGTCTCAATCTAATGTTGCACTCTAAAGCAAAACTATCTCTCCTACCAAACCTACAAAACATCGCTCCTACCAAATATCGCTATCATTAGACGTCTCAACCCAATGGAACAATATTATTTGACGTCTAAATTTTGCGCCTAAACTATTCTCAACGCCAAATGTACAATCTATCACTGCTGATATCACAATTCATATGCATATAAATTCGTCATAATTCAACTATCATACGTAAGAGACACAATACATGTTAAAGCGAGATTACCTTATGCGAGCAAAAATTAACCTGTAATTTGATCAATCTGCTCAAATCAAATCATAGCAGATATATCAATTAAAATCATGACTAAAGCATCAGGTTAAAGCAAATCTATTAAAAACGTGAATACCGGAGGAGTCGCGGTGGTTTCTCGGTGTGTAGCGGTTGCTGCGATGGAGTTGCAGAGGTGTCGCGGTGGTGTTGCGGTAGAGTAGCGGTGGGATTGCAGAGGTGTTACGGTGGAGTGGCATACCCTCATGTTGTTTATCTTCTCCGCCGATTTAGGGATTTGATAAGTGGAAGGAAGGTGGAAATTGCGGTGGTGTCACGGTGGAACGGTGGAAGTTGATAAGAGAAACACGTTTTGTATGTGTTTTTTGTGAGAGAATAAATGATGATTTTTTTTAATTTTGTGTTTATATAGATGACAATTATACCCCTGTAGTGTAAATAATGAATTTAATCTCAGCCTTTAGATCAAAATGAATGGAAGGTTGGGATTGGTCCCTTTGTATCTGAGAAAAGTTTTGTCCTCAAATGATCTTAGATCGAGAAGTAATTATAATCAAATATTTAGAGTTTGGGTGAGGTGTGTGCATTTACTATGGGCAAGTTACAGAGAATCATGTACTCGTGCATCATAATGCATAACATGATTTTGAAAGATAAAAGATTTGCGATATCCGAAGCTAGCGAAATGTATATTTCTCCGCAACCAATTTTACAACGGACATAGATTGAGCGTTACGCAGTGCAAAGAAGAAAAGCCAAATAATTAAATGATAAACGCAAATATGCAAAGCTTCAACGATGTCTCATCGAGCATGTTTGACAACAACATCAATGGGAACAAATTCAACAATAGAATCCAAATAATTAGTTTCATTATTATTTGATGTATTTCTTAAGTTGCTTTTTTTTATCGTATTGTTATTTTACGTTTCATATGTTTTTTATTGTGTTGTATTGTATTTTTATTTTTAATGAAATGAATTTAGTTTATTTGGAAATTTGAATAAAAAAATAAAGTTGTAAATGGTGGGACCCAAATGAGTAAGTTGATGTTAGTTGTGAGTGAGGGGGTTAGTTGTGAAGGTTTGTTAAAGTGATGTGGCACCCTGTGGGCCCCAAATGATTAACTTCACTTGTTCATACACCTAGAGCTCTAAGAGCACACGGTGTGGCTTCGCCACTTGCTCGCCAGTCCACTGTGGACTGTTCGCTGTTCCTCGTCACAAGGCCCACAACACCGCCCCCTTCAACTTTTTTCGCTATTCCAAGCCTCGTCGTCTGCATGACGAAGGTAACTTTGTACGAGTTTGCAAGTTATCGTTGAATAACGTTTATAAAATTGAGTTTACCGGTTTTTTTTAATGAAATTTGAAAAAAGAAAACAAAGAGAAATTATAAACGTATATTGAATGATTGATGGGTGAAAAAAAGAAGGACTGATGAAGATGAAACGATGTGTGTTTTTCCATTATAGATGGTAATGCTAGGTTTACAACTGGACTTAAGGTTTACAAGTGGGCTTTAGTCCAACTAGTTTGTTTTTCATTTTACTTTAATCAATTTTTAGTTATAAGTCAAAATAAATCGCTCAAACTACCTGGCTTGGTTAAATTATAATTACATCATTTAAATTATAATTAGAGCATCAAAATAAAGTACTTTAAATTATAATGAACGAATTTTTAGTTCATGAATGAATTTTGTTTTATTTGGAAAATTAAATAAAAAAAATAAAATATGAAGTGATAGAACAGAAACCTTTTTGTGTTTAGGGCATCTACAATGGAGCTTTATTCTTCGTTTAATAAGTTGCGTCTAATTTTAATATGTTATATTGTATTTGTATTTTTATTTTTACTGAAATGAATTTAGTTTAGAGTTAACTACATTTTTGGTCCTCGTGGTTTAACGGGTATAACGGTTTTGGTCCAAAACTTTATTTTGTAACGGATCCAGTCCAAGATCCGATGACCCGTAACACTTTTGGTCCACTTGTAAAACTCCCGTTATGTTTGACAGTTAACTCATTTAGTTGACTAAAATTTAAGGGCAAATTAGTCATTCTCTATCAGATTTTGTATATAATAACTTTCCTCCTCCCTCTATTGCTGTGAACCCTAAATCTCAAAACACAAAACACACCTAGCACACAACCATGGTACGTTGTCAAAGGTGTAATTCAAGAGGAATAATCAAAACATCATGGACTGACATTAATCCAGGAAGGCGTTTCTATTGCTGTTCTAAAAGGGTAAGTAATTAATTTTGGGATTTTGTAATTATCACATCCTTTCCCTAATTTGGTATTTTTCTTGATTAGGTCATGAATTGTGGTATTATTGATTGGTACGACCCACCAATGTGTGGAAGAGCTGTTCAAATTATTCCTGGGCTTTTAAGAAACATGAATGGTTTACAAGCTAGTGTTGCAAGATACCAAGATGAAGCAAAAAGGTTGAAGATCATTTTAGGGGTTACTTGGCTGGTCATGGTGTTGTATTTTCTTGTTAAGTGAAGTTGGTGAATATGTTTGATAATGTCAGTATTAGGTCTTTTGTGTTTTCCCAAGATTTGATGTAATGCTATGTTATGTTATTCTCTAGTTAATGGAATGCTATGTTATGTTATTCCAAGTTAATTTTTGTTGACTTTTATAACATGTCAAATGGGTTGGTTTGTAAACATACAACTCTTAACATATAAAATGACCCATAAAGAAACATTACCATAGTCTGAAATGACCCATATTGAAACATAAAACCTTACATAGATTGCAAATACCAAAGTCATAATAGCATTACACAAGGTCTACTAAGTTAGATACCAAAGTCTTAATACTTAAACAGACAGAATAGGATAGAGTAACAAAACACAAGTCTTAAAACACATGATCAAGGTTAAATAGCAAACATCAATCCACAAGCTTTCTTTTCCCTTTTCCACTTGGACCTAAAGAAGGGAATGACCTGACTGGCTTTGAAAATCTTACATTTGAATTGCTACCTTTGAGTGGTGAAAGCCTGCTTACTGGGAACACTTGAAATGGTGCAGCAGAATGAGTTGGTGCAACTTGAGATGGTGCAGACTGAGAAGGTGCAACTTGAGATGGTGTAGACTGAGAAGGTGCAACTTGAGATGATGCAGACTGAGTTGGTGCAACTTGAGATGGTGCAGACTGAGAAGGTGCAACTTGAGATGGTGTAGACTGAGAAGGTGCAACTTGAGATGATGTCCCATGACTTGGTGCAACAGGTGTTGTCTGAGTTGGTGCACAAGGGGTTTTTTTTTGCTTTTGATGGTCTTTTGCTTGCCTGAGAAGGTGCACAAGGGGTTTTTTTGGCTGTTGATGGTCTTTTGCTTGCAGCAGAATGAGTTGCTGTTGATGGTCTTTGGCTTGACTGAGCTTGTGATGGTCTACCTGTACAAGACCTACTATTGTGACCTTTTTGTTTACATTTCTTACAAGTAATTGTTTTCCCAGCCCTACTCAATTTACCATTCTTCACCATGTTATCATATAACTCTGCAGCACTCTTCTTTCTTTTCTTTGGAGGCCTACCAATGGGAGTGTGATAGTCTGGTGGGGTTATAATGATAGGGCTATCTGATGGAGGCCACATATCTGGTCCAGCACAAGGGTTTATCTTAAAGCTATACATTTCCTCCCATGTTGTTAGCCAATAACTAGGGTGTACCCATGACTCAGGTATCCCAGGTTCCAAACCATTCTCTGCCATGTTCCAAATAGATGCCACTGCATGTTTGCATGGCATCCCTGTCAAATCCCACTTTCTACAAGAACAACTTCTTTCAGTAACATTGACCACATGTTGCTCACTATATGGACCAACTGTTTGATACTTATCATCACCATTCCATGTAACATCAAATTTGGCAGCTTCTTTCTTAATGATATCAAACAATCTAGTAGCAACAGGGGTGAGTGGACCATTACTCTTCTTAACTACTTGTTGAACTATCACAATCCTTTTCATCAAATAGTGTCTAATAAACTCTAGGCATGTAATTATCGGCTTATCTCTACCATCCAAAAGTTGTTTGTTTAAAACCTCACACATGTTGTTCAAAAGAACATCACAATGAGGTCTTGCTGCATTTAGAATATTCAAACAAACTATGAATGATTGCCCTAAAGTATAAGATTAAACAGTTCAAATGATTGTATGTAGGGTAAAAAAAACTTACGCGAAAAGTGGGACCTTGCCCAATGCTGAGGAGGAATCAATTTCAACCACTCATACACCTCATTGCTTGCTTCCCTAAGTTCTTCCATGTTTGTGTTAAAGTGTGGTATGGTAGTAGCAGTAGCACATCTCCATAAAAGCTCTTTAAACTGTTGTCCTCTCCATTGCAACTTCATGTTATCATAGATATGCTTCAAGCAAAACCTATGTTCTGCTGCTGGGAAGACTTCTGCCAATGCTGGTATAAGACCCTACAAAGAATAAGAGTTAAAGACTTCTGCCAATGCAATAACAAACTTTAGTGTATATTAACCACAAGAAAATGAAATAACAAACTTTACCTTCTGCCTGTCTGTAACAAATGTGAAGTTTGAATTCCTTGCCAAATCCAAGTCATCCCAAGACAGTCAAGAAACCATATCCAAGATTGTTTGGTTTCTGACTCAACAACTGCATAAGCCAAATGATATGTCCCATTATTTGGATCCACACCTACTGCTGTTAAGATCTGACAAGGAAATGGCCTAGACATAAAGCAACCATAAAGTCCTAACAGATCTCTTTTCCCTGCTTTAAATCCACTTTTCAAAGCCCCTAAACAAACATAGATTCTTCTAAACTTTCTTGTTTGACTATCAGTTCAAAGTTTGGTTCAACATCAATCTTCACAGTTGTGTTTGGGTTTTTTTCTTTCAACTCTAAACAGTATTGTCTCAGCTGAGCAAATTGTTTTGTGTGATCTCCAATAACCTTCTCTTCTGCCATTTGTTTTGCTCTAAAGACTTTCTGTTTTGACAACCCTAATTCATACTTCTTTGTCAGTTGATCTTTGAGAGCAGAAATGGGTATTTTAGGATTTGGTTTTATTGTTTGCTCAATCTCCTTAGCTAGAAATGAAGCTGTACACTTTGGTACAGTCCTGGATTGAAGACATATATGGGTATCATGAAATGTTTTCACATACCATATAGCTTCTCCTTTAGGTTTAGAACAATGCAATAACCAAGGGCACTTTACTTCCTCACCTACTGCCTTTAACACTTCCTTTTTTGACTTTCTCATTTTGGAATCTACTACAGTTGGATTCTTGACTTACTCTTGGCCTTGACTTTGGCCTTCACTTAGCCCACCAACATTTGTATCAGTTGGCCCACTATTTGAAAATCTTGGAACAATACCTCTGCACTCTGCTCTTACCCTATCCTTTATCATTTTTAGTCAAATAAATTTGCCCTCCTTTGCTCAACTGCAATTCTAGTCACCATTTCCTTTATACATATCTTTGTTAGGAAATGTTTGGCTAATGTAAAAGTTTTCAGTGTACACCTTACCATCTACAGGCTTGTGACGTTTAGCCAACTTTTTCAAAGCTTTCTTCCTAGCAGCATCCTCATCATTCAGAATCCATTTCACTATCAAAATCATCAATATCACATTCCTCATATTCCATGTCAACATCAGCATCTACTTGACTAGTATCTATCTCAGCAGAACCAACCCATTCACACTAGGATCAGTGTTTTTTCTAAACAATTCCATGTCAACATCAACATCATTAATCTCATCCTCTAAATCATATTCACAATCACTATCTCACTGTCCTCTTCATTGAATCACTTCTATCACTACCTTCAATGTCATCATTTGAATCACTTCTATCACTACCTTCACTGTCTTCTCCAACATCATTTGTTTTGTGGCAGGGTAAGAAAACAGAGGATCAAACTCATCAAACATTGTCCTGTGTGTCTGAACCTATATTTTCACCTTCTAAATCAACATTTTCTACATCAGTGCTATCAACAGGATGATCAACAAATACCTCCATAAGTTTAAACTTACTCACATAGCTTAGCATATCCAACACATCAACATCTTTGAATAATGGTTCAAGCCCTTTATCTAAATCAAGTGTAGGTCTTTTGAAATACACTTTCATATTAGGATTCACATAACCTAACTCTTTTAGCATACCTGATACTTCTATCACTGAAAACCCATCTGCATCAACATCATCAACCCAGTCAGCCTCACCATCTTTGTATACACGTCTGGGAGCCCTAGTTCTTTTTGGACCAGGATAGTAAGTGAAATGACCTCCATGGTTGATTTTCAGGGAAAAAAGATTAGGCTCATTCTCTGTATCAAAAAATTACAACAATCCATCATCAAACACACAAAAACCTTTGAACAAATAAAAAACCAAGCAGTATATGAAATGAGAAAATGCACTTACTGTATTTGACATATGGATTGAATGTGGCACTTTTTTGTCTCAACTTCCAATTAGAAATGACCATTTTTGGGGGAATTAGGGTTACAATTGATCACTGATTTTTTTTTTAGGTTAGATTAATTGTGAAAGTAGGTGGATGAGTTTTGATCTAATCTTGTATTAATAGGACTGAAGTATCTAGGGGGACTAGTGGTTTATAGCGGGAAAGAGTAAAAAGACATATGTGTCCCTGTAAATAATAGTGAATTACACGTTTCCCGTCACATGAATGTCACGTGAGGGCAAGAGATAACGGGACTGTTAAAAGTGGACCAAAAGTGTTACGGGTCGTCGGATCTTGGACTGGATTCGTTACAAAATAAAGATTTGGACCAAAATCGTTATACCCGGTAAACCACGAGGACCCAAAATGTAGTTAACTCTTTAGTTTATTTAGAAATTTGAATAAAAAGAATGAATAAGTTGAGATTAATTGTGAAAGTTTGTTAAAAGACTAGACGAGTACCCCCGTGCATAGCAACGGATTTTTTTAGCGGCATATTAGTCATAGTGATATTTTTTGGGTTACACAAATGATATTCTGGTAAGTGTTTTGTGCAAACGTTTTTTTTCTTATCGAAGCAGTAGGCATAGAGCGATGGTGAGTTTCAATTTACAGGGAGAGATAAATAAAAAATGATGAGTTTCAATTTAACATGTAACTTAAAAGAACAATATAAAAGAAGTTGCTTTCATTACTCATAATAGAAATATGAATGTATACCATAAACACCATCAGATTTCACATGCCAATCACGGTAAAATTTACTAATGTCACACAAAAACTGAGCATGCTTCCCTACAGACTGCCTTAGTTCACTAAGATCATCATCTGAAAGCCACAAATAGGTGTCATTTCGTTGTGTCATAGATTACCAAACGTGTGAATCTAGGAAGATTGACCAAGTAAAATAACATACCTGATAGTTTGACTTGCGTTGTGATGTTTATGCCAACAACATCTATATTGGCTCCGGAGGTGAACACGATATCTGCTGCTTCAGGGTCCCCATAAATCTGTAAAGAGAATACTATTAGTATTATAGTCCAGATAAAGTGTAAGTTTGTAGAGGTGGCAACTACGACCCATTTACTTATGAATCAATGGACTTGTGTTTTGACTTTATCTCAGATGTGTTAAATAAGCCAAAGTAGCTAAATACAGTTTTAAGTGTTTGAATTGTTTAACTCAAAGAGATGAATTATTATTGCAATAAATTTTGTTTCAAATCATAATTAACACACTAACAATAATTACGGTTTAAAATACAGAAATAGACAAATAAATAGTGCATCCGGGTCAACCTAACGATCTATGCCAGAGTGACCCATTTTCAACCCGAACCAATATTGACCAGTTTGTTAATCCACCCGACCAAGCCGTCTTGATACCAGTATATTTTAACTTAAAAAAGAAAAGAAAGCTATACATTTGCTTCAGCAGCCGGATTAACGTTCCCAAGTGAAAAGAAAGCTCCACCAAGTATAACTATCCATTTCACCTTTGTTACAAACGATGAGTCCCTTTTGATTAGCCTAAAATTAACAGAAAAACACATTCATACGAAAATTAGTTATGCGATATAATCTTGAATCTAATGTGCGATAAATAATGAAATTATGTTTGTTACGTACCATAGCCAAATTTGTGAGTGGGCTAAGTGCAAGTATAGATATTTCACCAGGATATTAAGAAAACTTTATCCACCAAAAATTCAGGATGCTGATATGTCTACTTTCTTTGATTTGGGGTCAGGTAAATTTACGTTACCTAATCCATCCGAACCATGAACGAAGTCACCAATCAGTGGTTCTCCCACAGTCCACCCTATCACAGTGTATGAGTGTGCGTTTAAGTAGAAATGTTTGATCAACAACAGGAAAGGGAAAGATAAGTCAAATAAAACAAGATACAGAACACTTTGATGATAATCTATTAGACAGAATTAATAATGTAATTGAATATTTAGAAAAGACGCTCATCATAAACAACAAAGTCGATATGATTATTGATTACAGAAAATTAGAAGCAAAGATGAGATGTACATGGACAAAAAATGCCATCTTCTAGGGTTCCTATTTCAAGTTTCTCCAAATTTCAGAACTTTCGTTTCTCATCAAATCATTTTTTCTTATAAATTTCATGGACCCAAGTAATTTCTTTGACTGCATCTTAAGTTTAGGATAATCAAAATTAGGCAGAACTTTGCATTTTTTGCCGAAGAGGCTAGAAATACGAGTCTTTATTGAAAAGGCTCATTGTATGTCTGGAAAAGTGTTTTGTTTCCGTGTCTATAACGTATGGTTATCCATTCTTTACTGGAGTATATCTGGCGTGTTACATTGAACATTTAGTAGGGAAATAGAGTAGAGACAATAAGAAAAAGATACCTTTAGAGGTCCAGAGCTACCTTCAGCAACAGGTATACCAGGACGTCCTGCTATCTCACACTATCCTTTTGCACAAGAAAAAAGGTGATTGATCAGGTACAAGATCCAAATACAATTTAAAACAGAACAAAACATGGGGCTGATACAAAAATAAATAAATATAAATAAAAAATAAAGTACCAGAAGTTAAAGCATTTCGAGTTGCAAAGCTGTATGACAGCAAGCTAAAATTTTCCTCTTTTTATAGTTTTTCAGAAGAGAAAAACCTCCTTAAGAGTTATAATTTAATTTAATTACAGGACACTCAGTTGTTCTGCCCTTTTAGAAACTTATACTGCATAACCTTGTACACTTGGTGTTTCAAATCTTAACTTTCAAAGATTTAGATGTCAAAGGTCTTCATATACTAACACGCATAAAAATGGAAATGCAAGCCTTGGTGATGCAGTTAAAGCTCAAACATGAATCCAATAACTGGGGGGCAGCACAAGCATTAGTAGGCATAAAAATATAGGATGCGATTATCCAAAGTTTCTGTAATAGATAAAAGACAGGTAAACAAATTACTCCTAAATTCATGTATTGGTCCAATACAGTCAAACTCTCAATTGACCCACGTGATCAAGATTGAAAACAACTCTAGCAATAATACTAAACCCGAGCACACTTAACAACCAACAAAAGTCTAATTGAACTTGAACATGCATTTTCACTCCCAAGGGTTGACACAAACATAAGTGATACTAATGCGCAAACACAATATGCTTCCGCTACCCCACTAAGAGCATCAAACTTTATTGTTAAAGCTTAACCCACCGGCACATAAATTTCCTATTTTAACTTGATTTAAAGACCCCCAGGACGGACTTCCAACATTATAGTAATTAGTAAAAACAATAGGAAAACTACGGTTGAAGGAAACTAAGAAGCAACGGCAAGTGTTAATCCCGATGCTGTAATTTTAATTACAAATAAAGTTGATGACATTAAAAACTTTAGATGCCTTTTGAGTCCTTATAGCACCACAATATTCAACGTTGGTAGGATAAATGGGGTTCTTGCATATTAGCGAATAACGTAAACCCCCCCCCCCCCCCCCCCCCCCCCCCCCCCCCCCCCCCCCCCCCCCCCCCCCCCCCGACTACCTGAAACTACCTAAACCATCGAAAGATGGTGGCAATTCGGCAGATGGTGGCGGAGATACGTTATGTTGGCGGCGGCTGCTGTTTTTCGATGTGGTGTGTTTTAGGTTAGAGAACAGAAGAAGAGAGAGCAGAAGAGAGATATGCGGTGTGTGTATTTGTGTGTGCTTTTGTTAATTGAGAAGGGCAAAATGGGAATACATTATTTTCAACACCTTTGACCATACACCCATTATATGTAGTATAGATTAACCTTAAACTTCACTTGCTCAAGGGCGCCAAAAACTAACTTCACTTCCCTTTATCCCGCCAAACAGACGACACGACAAACAAAGGAGGACAAATCCTTGTGAGCACTAAAAGACAAAATAGGTGTTTTGCAAATGTCCTAGCCAGAAAAAACCATAACCCACATCTCTTTCACTCTTACTAAAAAAAAAGATAATAATAAAAAATAAAATAAAATTCAGATCTGCCATCTTCTTCATCACTCTTATCACACCCCGCACTCCCGTTTAATTCTATTACTCTCTTTTACAGCACACTAGATCCAGGTATCATTTTTACATTTTTTTTTTTTTTTTTTTTTTTTTTTAATTTTATTGATTTTTGTTATACATTTTTTTACATATGTTTATTTTTTGATATTTGTTAATTTTTGACCACAGCCGAGACTAGCCGGGACAACGTGCCTGCTGTCGAGACCAGGTGAGACCACAGCTAGTTGTGTTTTTTTTTTTTTTTTTTTTTTGTTTTTTTTTTTTTTTGTTAATTACTTGTTTAGAATTGTAATATTTAGTTTGTGAATTTGACTTTAGGATATTAGTCGTTTTGTGTATAATTCTTAGACTTTTGCAAATGCTTTTAGGATTTTAGTCGTTTTCTGCATATGCGTTTGCTTAGTATGGTATCGTGAATGCGGATATAAACCTAGCTTCTGAATATTTAAGAAAGCCCCCTGTTTGGGACTTCTTTTTGAATGTTTTGTCTGATTTAGGATATGAACGCGTATAATTGATTTACTATTTGAGAAAATTTCGACAGTGTTTCCCCTTTACTCCTACGAATATGTCTTTAATGCACATATTTGGGGAGTTGAGTGGAATTTTTGCCCAAATTTTCTCAAATAGTAAATCGGTTATTCTCGTTCGTATATGAGACGAAACATTCAAAGAGTGGTTTAGGATTTCCTTCCATAGTTGGACTGGCTAATTTGGATGGTTTATAGTAGATGATGTTATCAAGTACTATAATATATATAGTGTAAATTAAAAAATGAAATTTAGGAAAATGTGGTGGATTCAGTTATGTGTTTAGAAGATGATATTTGCGTTTGATGGCTAATTTGCTGATTTCTTATTTCCATTATACTACTCTACGTATTGCTTACACATTTCCTCTTTCTAGTATCATGAAACGGGCTTATGGGACATCTAAAGTTTCACCACAAGCTGGTATTAGCAACATGCCAGAGAATGTGATCACTCATATTTTGGAGTGCTTGCCAATAAAAGAGGCTGTTAGGACGGGTATCTTGTCGAGAAACTGGAGGTTTAACTGGACTAATATTAGCAAACTCGTATTTGATGAGAAGTTCTTTGAACCAGGTCTAGATGGCGGAAATAACTGCAGGGAGAGGACTATAAGTAGACTTCTCCTCCATCTTAAAGGTGTCGTAACAAAGTTTGTCCTCTTTATACCAAATCACAAGATATTAGATGTTGAGGAAGTTTATCATTGGGTTTTGTTCTTGTCCCGTAAAGGAATTAGGGAGTTCACAGTCATAAATACGCACAAAAAACAACTAAAGTTGCCCACCCATCTTTTCACTTGCCTAGAGCTCACACTTTTGAAGCTTCAAAATTGCTGTTTCCATGTGCCACCTGTTTTTTGTGGTTTTCCAAATCTATTGAACTTGGACTTTACTCTTGTAGAAATTAAAAGTCAAAATATTGGGGAATTCATAAGTAGGTGCCCCTTACTTGAGATTCTGAGAATTTTTGGTAACCGTCGTTCAGGCAAAGTGAAACTAGTTGAGATTACAAAACTTGAGAATCTTAAAGTGTTATGGTTGACATTACACGACCTTGAAAATATAGCCATCAAAATTTCAGATATATTTGAGCTTGTTAGTTTCCTTCCGAAACTTCAAGCGCTTATTCTGAATTTTCAAAACTGCAAGGTACGTAAGACCAACTTGCTTCTTTGAAATTCAATTTACAAACTAGCTTTGCAGAGCTTTATGAATGCTTAAATATATGAAGTGGCTTTGTACTGACTGCAGTTAGCTGGTGGTAGCAAGCTGGTCCCTACTGTATTTCCTTGTCTCAAAACTCTTACATTACGCGCGATAGATTTTGGAAGTTCTGCAATGCTATCATGTGCTTTTGGTATGATTTGGGGATCGCCAAATTTGCAGATTCTTAGCGTAAGAGTGAGTAAATGCATTTTTATCTTATTGTGCTACTCAAAATCGCATTGTTGTGCATATGAACATTATTTATATGTTCTTGTAGGCTAAATACAAAGATGTGGTTCCACCACCTTCACTTAAATGTTTGGAGGTACACTATACCAAAATGAGGAAGCTGCAGCTAAAGTATGTTTTTGTTTCATCCTTTAGAGGTTCAGAGACTGAAGTATGCTTGATAAAGTGTATACTTGCTTGCTCCCCTTCGCTAGAGAGGATTACTATCTTTCCTGGCTCATTCCAAGCGTTCTGGTGGTGAAAAAGGGAAGTTGATGTTTGCTTCCAAGTTGTTAGAGCTCCCTCGAGCCTCACCCATCGCTGAAGTGAAGATCGACTGGTCTCGCTTAGAAACTTGAACTTGCCTACTATTCCCTATGGTTTTTGGTTATGGTGTTAATCTATGGTCTCATTAGTGCTTTAATGTAAAATTTCGGCTAAAAACTATGTTTGATACTCGTTTTTTTTGTTTTCAGTGGGCAGATGCGATGATTAGCCTTGTACGAATTAATGGTTGGTTTCTTGTTAGGAATGAGTATGTCAATTCCCAAGCTGCTGTAGGTTTCATTACCATTCCAAAACGGGCTCGGTTTGCCAACATTCTGTTTTGCCATTAGAAATTTACTGTATTGCCTAGTTAGACAAAAAAATTGTTCCTCAATAGCATATTGTTTAGTCTTTGATAGATGACAAACATGTGGAACAACCCCAAGTATGAGAAATACAGCAAAAAATGATCACTAGTTGGAATTTATGACTGTTGATTACAAGAAGCTGCCAAGGAACATTAAGCCAGAGTTTTTTCGCGTCTAGATATGCGACAAAAACACTCACCTAGAAAAGAAAAAAGAAATCGAGGCAATTTAGTATGGTGATATTTATAGTAGGTAGTGCCGTGTGGTGCTCGTATAAAATATTTGATACTTAGAGCAGGTGAAGGGTTGTGTCGTATAAGTTTCATGATACATATGCATCTTTATATGGATGAATCTTGCAGTATGTACAAGAAAGATGTGAAAAAAACACAAGACCCTTAAACTTTTTCTTGAAGATTCATAGTTTAGATGTTTCCTTACGAACATGAACCTCCTTTACAAAATATGAGTTGAGATACATACAAGAATAAGATGTAATCTTGATTTTTGGGCATTCTCCGTATAATCTTTCAGTTAGCATTCTTATAATGAGGTACACCTTTCTTTAATCAAAGTTTATAAAGAATTGAAGCACCTCACCATTAAGACTCAACCCCAAAGTAATAATTTTACCAGGATAATTGACTGATATATGCAAGTTAGCCCACGGAAAGGTTTCGACTTTCGACAAGTTGAACACGTATATATGCAAATAACTTTTCGACCCAACTACCAGACTTGTGTGATACTTATAAACTATATAAATATTATCAAAAAATGTTTATGATATTTATTAACTGTAAACATTGTGTTGTCCCTTGGTTGTCACTTAAGAGCAAGAGCTAAGAAGCAGTGTTAGTTACTCGAGTCGAGCACATGTATCAACCAAAGGTTACTCGTCTTGAAATTGTGCTCGGTATTGATTGTCTAATTTTGATATACAACGTTACAGTCATACAAATGTATCAGAAACATTACATTTGTAGCCTTTAAAGGCAACTTGTCATACATCATTCAGATATAATCCGTTGCCACCACTTTATAATTCGTTATCTCGAACATAACTTCCTAGAGAGTCAACCAGTGATGCAAACTTTAATGTTTCTTCTCATATATCTACAAAGGTGCATTCTTCACCGCCCTTACATGATATTATCGACAGTGGTTGATATATGTCTTCTTAAAGATATCATCGTTTTATACATAACTTTACTCGTTATATCTTCCTAGAGAGTCAACCAGTGATGCAAACCACAAGGACCAACAGTGTAATTTACTCGTTATAATTAGAGTAAATTACACCGTTCGTCCCTGTGGTTTAGGGTAAATTTCACTCTGAGTCCTTATTTTTTTTTCTTGCATCGTTGATCCCTATTTGGTTTCAATTGCACACCGGTGGTCCTTATCGTTAACTGGCGTTATCTTTTCCGTTAGCAAGTGGCAACGTTAGTCCATTAACCAAACAAGCGTTTGCAACGTTAGTCCTTTTACTAACGGTCGTTTTATTTTTTTTCCGAAATTATTTTTTTTCCAAATTTTTTTTTCTGAAAAAAAAAAGAAAAAAAAATATTTTTCTAAAAAAATTATAATTTTTTTTTCAAAAAAAATTTCAAAAATTTTTTTTTCTGAAAAATAAAATGTAAAGAAAAATAATTTCGAAAAAAAAAGTATTTTTCTAAAAAAATTATTTCAAGAAAAAAATTTATAAAAAAAAAATCTAATTATTTTTTTAGAAAAAAATTTCAAATTTTTTTTTTCTTGAAAAATAAAATGGAAAGAAAAATAATTTCGAAAAAAAAATATTTTTTTAAAAAAATTTATAAAAAAAAAATTCTTTTTTTTTTTTTTTTTGAAAAAAGTTTCTAAAATATTTTTTCTGAAAAATAAAATGGAAAGAAAAATAATTTCGAAAAAAAAATAATTTTCTAAAAAAATTATTTCAAGATAAAAATTTATAAAAAAATAATTTCGAAAAAAAAATTCAAAAAAAATATCTTTTTCCTGAAATAATTTTTTTAGAAATTTTTTTCCCCCAAAACTCTTATTTTTTTAATTTTTTTAGAAAAATATTTTTTTTTTCGAAAACTCTTATTCATAACCTAATGTGGGTTTTGCATATCTTGTGATGCTAAAATGGTAAAAAGGGTCTTGCTTTTGCTTATGGTGGTGGCGTGGTGCTAAAATGGTAAAAAGAAAAAGTTTCACATTTTGACCAAATCAATGTTATGGTTCTAATGGCAGAAAAAAGGTAGTGCTTTCGAAGAAAATTTTTTGAAATGGCAGAAAAAAAAAAAATTAAAAGTGGTGCTAATGGCAGGAAAAAAATTTGAAATTTTTTTTATAAACTTTTTTCTTGTAATAATTTTTTTAGAATTTTTTTTTTCGAAATTTTTTTTCTTTCCATTTTATTTTTCAGAAAAAAAAAATTTGAAATTTTTTTCGAAAAAAAAAAATTAGAATTTTTTTTTATAAATTTTTTTCGAAATTATTTTTCTTTCTTTTTTATTTTTCAGAAAAAAAATTTGGAAAAAAAAAAACGGCCGTTAGTAAAAGGACTAACGTTGCAAACGCTTGTTTGATTAATGGACTAACGTTGCCACTTGCTAACGGAAAAAATAACGTCAGTTAACGATAAGGACCACCGGTGTGCAATTGAAACTAAATAGGGATCAACGATGCAAGAAAAAAAATAAGGACTCAAAGTGAAATTTATCCTAAACCACAAGGACGAACGGTGTAATTTACCCTTATAATTATTATGGTTTTATTCTGTCAATGAGGTAAAAGCCTTTATATAGGTGTTAAAATCTCCTTTGATGGAATTTAACCCTAATATTTATAGACCATATAATTATTAATATTAAAAAGATTGTTTATGATGTTTTATCAACCGTAATAGTTTAATGGTAAACCTCTTTTTCATTCATAGTGCCAAAAGCTAGAAAGCAGTATATGTTAATTACTCAATAAAAGAAGTTGCAGGTAATATTAAGCCCATGTTTTTGCATTTAGATTAGAGGTGCAAATAAATCGGTTAAAACCGGTTTTCGGTTTTGGGAAAACCAGTTATAAAAAAACCGGTTTTGGTTTTTTCGGTTTTTTCGAAATCGGTTTTTTTCGGTTATAAATGTTCGGAATCGTTTTTTTTTCCGGTTATAAATTTACGTAATCGGTTTTTTTATCGGTTATTTTCAGGTTCGTTTTTTTTTTTCGGAATTTTACATACATGTTCGAACATTTATTTAATAAACTTGTTAATTATCAAACATTTAATTAAACAATACACCGGAAACATACTAAACAAATACAATCATAACTTTTTATTTGCACCGGAAACATACTAAAAAAAATACAATCATAACTTTTGTTTAAACAATACAATTATACAACTAAAAATATATAAATACTAATACATTTCGAGCTTCGGCATGGCCATCACCCGAAAAACATATTAGTGTACTCAAGTATATCGAGCTTCGGCATTGCCATCACCCGTTATACTCAAGTCATTAAATCTTCCAAAAAATCTTCTACATCTACGTCTTCAACATCAAATTCTTCAAACTCACCTTCATCTAATTCGGTAGTCGGAGGTGATATCCCTAATTCAACTTCTTCTCTTTCTATAGTTTCTTCAACGTCTTGTAATATCGGACCTTCCAACGATGATTCATGTTGTATCCTATCTACTCCGTCCAAATAATCTTTCAAACATACACATACTTCCACGGATTCGGGGGTTAGTCTTGACCTTCTTTCCGATATAATTCTACCGTCGAAGATTGGACCGCTAATAAGTCACGAGCCATAGCGGATAAAATTGGAAATTGGATTTCCCTTTCTTTCCACCAAGCCAAAATGTCAAAGTTTGCAAACTCTTCGGGACTTAAAGTTATTAAAAAGTTTGTAGCCATATATTGTCCCAACTCGCTTGTTGGGGCCGATGTTCGTTGACGCTTTGTAGCGTCTTCACATAAACTATTATAAAGGTTTATATTAATGTCTCTTGCCATTCGAGACGATCCGGCCCGCATTTGGTCAACAATTGGGTTTTGTTGTTGACCATATTTTGTTGCATAAATTCCAAATAATTTTTTAAAATTATCGTTAAATTTAAAATTTTGGGATCTTATATAGTCGGGGTCGTCACCGTTTAACCCAAAGGTTAAGTCTAAATTTTCCGTTATTCTTGTTATTAAAAGTTCTACGCCTCCAACATTTAAACATGGATTAAGTGCGGCGGAACAAGTAAAAACCAAAGGTAAACTACCAAAATATTTTATAAATTTCTTTTTTATAACTTTAACCATTCTTCTAAACATTTGAGTAGGCGAGTTTTTTAATTCGTCTAATTTTTCTGGCATAGTATAAATTTGCTTTAAAACTAATGAGCTAGTTGGGTAATAAACACCCGATAATATAGTTGTTGCCTCTTTAAAAACTTGTAAAAAAATAGTTAAATCATTTTGTCGATCCCAATCTTGGTCGTCTATCGAAACGGACTTATTTCTACTAACAAGTATATCATTAAAAGCGTTTAAAAGTCACACGTTGTTGTAATATATTTTCAAACATCATGCAAGTAGAATTCCACCTAGTATTATTATCAAAGCAAGGTCCTATGGGTATTTCACCACATTGTTTACGAAAACGGCGATAATTCATTTGTCGTTCGTTGCTTGCACTATATATAGTTGTTAATAAACCCCTAAATTTCATCTTTAAACTATCACATATTTTTAATGCCGCTTGCACGGATAAATTTATAACATGAGCAACACAACAAGAATGAAAAAAAACACCATCTAAAACGGGTTTTATACGTAATTTTAACAATTCCATAGCTTAGTATTATTGGATGCATTATCTAGTGAAATCATAAAAACTTTATCATCTAAATTATATTCAATTAAAGTGTCATGTAAAATTTTTCTTAAATTAGATCCCGTATGAGGATAACCAAATAGTTTAAAAGCAATTGTCCGTTTCATTAATAACCAAGATTCGGGATTAAACAAATGAGCCGTAACGGCGAGATAAGAATTTGCCGTACCATGTGGTGCGGTCCAAGTATCCGTAGTTATATAAACACCATATTTATATTCACGAAAACCATCAATAATATCTTTTTAGACGTTTCCCATAATTTAAAAGCATCACTTCTAAGAGTAGTACGACTTACATGTTGAAACTACCTAAACCATCGAAAGATGGTGGCAATTCGGCAGATGGTGGCGGAGATAGGTTATGTTGGCGGCGGCTGCTGTTTTCGATGTGGTGTGTTTTAGGTTAGAGAACAGAAGAAGAGAGAGCAGAAGAGAGATATGCGGTGTGTGTATTTGTGTGTACTTTTGTTAATTGAGAAGGGCAAAATGGAAATACATTATTTACAACACCTTTGACCATTAACCGATTAATGTAGTATAGATTAACCTTAACTTCACTTGCTCAAGGGCGCCAAAAAACTAACTTCACTTCCCTTTATCCCGCCAAACAGACGACACGACAAACAAAGCAGGACAAATCCTTGTGAGCACTAAAGACAAAATAGGTGTTTTGCAAATGTCCTAGCCACATCTCTTTCACTCTTACTAAAAAAAAATTCAGATCTGCCATCTTCTTCATCACTCTTATCACACCCCGCACTCCGTTTAATTCTATTACTCTCTTTTACAGCACACTAGATCCAGGTATCATTTTTACAATTTTTTTTTTTTTTTTTTTTTTTTTTTTTTTTTTTTTTTTTTTTTTTTAATTTTATTGATTTTTGTTATACATTTTTTTACATATGTTAATTTTTGTTTATTTTTTGATATTTGTTAATTTTTGACCACAGCCGAGACTAGCCGGGACAACGTGCCTGCTGTCGAGACCAGGTGAGACCACAGCTAGTTAGTTTTTTTTTTTTGTTAATTACTTGTTTAGAATTGTAATATTTAGTTTGTGAATTTGACTTTAGGATATTAGTCGTTTTGCGTGTAATTGTTAGACTTTTGCAAATGCTTTTAGGATTTTAGTCGTTTTCTGCATATGCGTTTGCTTAGTATGGTATCGTCAATGCGGATATAAAGTCAGCAAGCATGAGAAAGCGTGCATTGACAATCAGCACGAGTTTATACCTTTCGCGTTTGACACTTTTGGTTTTCTAGCACCTGATGCTGTAGCATTCCTCAACAGAGTTCAGCGGGTCATGCATTCTAATGTGATGTCTCCTAGATCTATGAATGTAGTTTTTCAGCGGATTAGCTTTGCAATCCAAAAAGGGCTGGCGGCGCAGCTTGTTGCCCGTTTGCCTTCAATTGCTTTATGTTAGACTTTCTACAGTAACCTCGATTGAGTGTATAATGAATGCGGATATAAACCTAGCTTCTGAATATGTTTGGGACTTGTTTTTGAATGTTTTGTCTTATTTAGGATATGAACGCATATAATTGATTTACTATTTGAGAAAATTTCGACACTGTTTCCCCTTTACTCCTACAAATATATCGTTAATGCACATATTTGGGGAGCTGAGTGGAAATTTTGCCCAGATTTTCTCAAATAGTAAATCGGTTATTCTCGTTCGTATATGAGACGAAAGATTCAAAGAGTGGGTTAGGATTTCCTTCCATAGTTGGACTGGCTAATTTGGATGGTTTATAGTAGATGATGTTATCAAGTACTATAATATATATAGTGTAAATTAAAAAAATGAAATTTAGGAAAATGTGGTGGATTCAGTTATGTGTTTAGAAGATGATATTTGCGTTTGATGGCTAATTTGCTGATTTCTTATTTCCATTATACTACTCTACTTATTGCTTACACATTTCCTCTTTCTAGTATCATGAAACGGGCTTATGGGACATCTAAAGTTTCACCACAAGCTGGTATTAGCGACATGCCAGAGAATGTGATCACTCATATTTTGGAGTGCTTGCCAATAAAAGAGGCTGTTAGGACGGGTATCTTGTCGAGAAACTGGAGGTTTAACTGGACTAATATTAGCCAACTCGTATTTGATGAGAAGTTCTTTGAACCAGGTCTAGGTGGCAGGAATAACTGCAATGAGAGGACGATAAGTAAACTTCTCCTCCATCTTAAAGGTGTCGTAACAAAGTTTGTCCTCTTTATACCAGATCACAAGATATTAGATGCTGAGGAAGTTAATCATTGGGTTTTGTTCTTGTCCGAAAAGGAATTAGGGAGTTCACAGTCATAAATACGCACAAAAAAACAACTAAAGTTGCCCACCCATCTTTTCACTTGCCTAGAGCTCACACTTTTGAAGCTTCAAAATTGCTGTTTCCATGTGCCACCTGGTTTTTGTGGTTTTCCAAATCTATTGAACTTGGACTTTACTCTTGTAGAAATTATAGGTCGAAATATTGGGGAATTCATAAGTTGGTGCCCCTTACTTGAGATTCTAAAAATTAGTTATAACCGTCATTCAGGCAAATTGATACTAGTTGAGATTACAAAACTTGAGAATCTTAAAGTGTTATGGTTGACATTACACGACCTTGAAAATATAGCCATCAAATGTTCAGATATCTTTGAGCTTGTTGGTTTCCTTCCGAAACTTCAAGAGCTTTTTCTGGATTTTCAAAACTGCAAGGTAAGACTAACTTGCTTCTTCGGAATTCAATTTACAAACTAGCTGTGCAGAGCTTTATGAATGCTTAATTATATGAAGTGGCTTTGTACCGACTGCAGTTAGCTGGTGGTAGCAAGCTGGTCCCTACTGTATTTCCTTGTCTCAAAACTCTTAGATTATTGGCGATAGATTTTGGAAGTTCTGCAATGCTATCATGTGCTTTTGGTATGATTTGGGGATCGCCAAATTTGCAGAGACTTATCGTAACAGTGAGTAAATGCATTTTTATCTTATTGTGCTACTCAAAATCACATTGTTTTGCATATAAACATTATTTATATGTTCTTGTAGGCTACATACAAAGATGTGGTTCCACCACCTTCAACTGTATCTTCTTCACTTGAATGTTTGGAGGTACAATATACCAAAATGAGGAGGCTGCAGCTACAGTCTGTTCTGTTTCAATGCTTTAGAGGTTCAGAGACTGAAGTATGCTTGATAAAGTGTATACTTGCTTGCTCCCCTTCGCTAGAGATGATTGCTATCATTCCTGGCTCATTCCAAGCCTCGGGTTGAATAGGGGATGTTGATGTTTGCTTCCAAGTTGTTAGAGCTCCCTCGAGCCTCACCCATCGCTGAAGTGAAGATCGACTGGTCTCGCTCAGAAACTTGAACTTCCCTACTATTCCCTATGGTTTTTGGTAATGGTGTTAATCTATGGTCTCATTAGTGCTTTAATGTAAAATTTCGGCTAAAACTATGTTTGATACTCGTTTTTTTGGTTTTCAGTGGGCAGATGTGATGATTAGCCTTGTACGAATTAATAGTTGGTTTCTTGTTTGTAATGTTAGTATTGATCGTAAAGTGGTATGGAATGAGTATGTCAATTCCCAAGCTGCTGTAGGTTTCATTACCATTCCAAAACGGGCTCGGTTTTTGCCAACATTCTGTTTTGCCATTAGAAATTTACTGTATTGCCTAGTTAGACAAAAAAATTGTTCCTCAATAGCATATTGTTTAGTCTTTGATAGATGACAAACATGTGGAACAACCCCAATTATGAGGCTGGTCGCAGTAAGGGGATTCAATCCCCCCCATTTTCTCTGCCACGTCTGCTTTCTCTCTCTAGCGATCTTCAGGCGATTGGGTGCCCCTGTAAGACGACATACACTACAAAAAAATACACCTCACAAAAATACCTTTATATTTAATAAATATACACACAAAAAATGAGGGATTGTCGATCGGCATTGTGACCAAGTTAAGGGGATCGATTGGAGGGATTGATTAGTCACATAAGGACGATCAACTAGCAATCGATCGAGATTGTCGATCGCCCATTGCTTCTGTGGGCAGCCTGAGAAATACAGCAAAAAATGATCACTAGTTGGAATTTATGACTGTTGATTACAAGAAGCTGCCAAGGAACATTAAGCCACTAAGGCGTAACTCCTATGCGACAAAAACACTCACCTAGAAAAGTAAAAGAAATCGAGGCAATTTTAGTATGGTGATATTTATATAGGTAGTGCCGTGTGGTGCTCGTATAAGTTTGATACTTAGAGCAGGTGAAGGGTTGTGTCGTATAAGTTTCATGATACATATGCATCTTTATATGGATGAATCTTGCAGTATGTACAAGAAAGATGTGAAAAAAACACAAGACCCTTAAACTTTTTCTTGAAGATTCATAGTTTAGATGTTTCCTTACGAACATGAACCTCCTTTAAACAATATGAGTTGAGATACATACAAGAATAAGATGTAATCTTTCAGTTAGCATTCTTATAATGAGGTACACCTTTCTTTAATCAAAGTTTTTAAAGAATTGAAGCACCTCACCATTAAGACTCAACCCCAAAGTAATCATTTTACCAGGATAATTGACTGATATATGCAAGTTAGCCCACGGAAAGGTTTCGACTTTCGACAAGTTGAACACGTATGCAAATAACTTTTCGACCCAACTACCAGACTTGTGTGATACTTATAAACTATATAAATATTATCAAAAAATGTTTATGATATTTATTAACTGTAAACATTGTGTTTTCAGCAAGAGCTAAGAAGCAGTGCCAGTTACTCGAGCACATGTATCGAGCCAAGGTTACTCGTCTTGAAATTGTGCTTGGTATTGATTGTCTAGTTTACGTTACGGTCATACGAATGTATCAGAAGCATTACATTTGTTGTCTTTAAAGGCAACTTCTCATACATCAGTCAGATATCAACCTTCCTTAAACGTATTTAACTATTTTTAGAACACAAGGAAGACGACTTGATCCAACTGTATCTTACCAACATCATATGTACGTTCCAACACTCGGGTCAAAAGAATGTCCTTCTAAACCTTTTGACAATGTTCATGACATTCTACACAACATGAATTGATCATGTTATGAGTATTGGCCATGGAGAGTGCCTGAGTGGTCACTCTTTTCACCTGTCGGGGAGAATTCTTTCGGGATGTGCACAAGAAGTGAGTTGATCGGACATGATTCAAACATAGCCATCTCCACTAAGGGAAGTGTAAATGGATTATGAACGTTCGTTAGTGACTTGTTTTTGAAAGTATTGATATATAGCTTTCTCAGTTTTTTAAAATGTTATTCACATCAAATGAACTTTAACAAATAGCACTATATTAATCTTTTTACAAAAGCAAAATATAATAAAACAAAACCCTAGTGGGGACTTTTACATTTCAAAAAAATCAAATCATACCTTATTAAGTACTCCCTCCGTCCCTTTTAAATGTCCACTTGGACTTTTTTTTGGTCTTTATTATTCAACTTTGACCATAAATAATTTTGTTTGTGTTATATACTACTTGATGAAAATTATACCAATGAAAATACTTTTAAAACCCAATCCATTCATATATTTTGCATCAAGTATTATATAACACAAATAAAAATATTTATGGTCAAAGTTGAATAATAAAGACTAAAAAAAGTCCAAGTGGACATTTAAAAAGGGACGGAGGGAGTAATAATCAAATTATTATTACTATTATTTTTTTAAAATATTAAATAAGAAAAGCCTAAATATTTCTAAATTTATCCATATTCTACAAAAAAAAGAATGTGATTTGTAATCATTCAATAAAAACTTACAAAAATATATGTGTCAAAATATAAAAAATTAAAACTTGAAAACGGTGGAGCAAGTTTTTCAAAGATTTGGGCTGAAACTTAAAATTCAGTATCATTCCCACTAAATATTTGAAAATCCAACATTCCCAAATTTCTCCTCCATCAATCCAACTCGATCTCTTATCATTTATTCACGCACAATCATTGACGCAAGAACATCTCCTCCAAATCTAATTAATATTAAAAACCCACTACATTCTTAAATAACTCTAATTCAATACCTTAATCAAAGTACAATGGTTTTGAAGGTCCTGTTATAATAATTAAAACCCGAAATTAAAAATAATAATTTATTTAAATGATTAGAAAAAACCCCGCGCGTGCGCGGGTATTATATCTAATATCTCTACAAAAGCAAAAAAGAAGAAAAGAAAGTTAAATGTCCCACATCGATTGGTGGAGAAGAAATTGATAAGGAGGAGATGCTATAAGTAAGGGGGGCTCATTATCAACTACGGTATCTAGTTTCTTCTTTCAATGCTATGGAGAACTTTATAGTTATAAATGTTATCGGTTTATTTTGATGGGAATGTAAACTTAATATATAAGTATTCCTTTCAATGTAATCCGATAATATTTACTAACTATATAATTATTAGTCAAAATTATTAGTCAAAATTGTTTATGATATTTATGAACTGTGATAGTTTAATTGTGAACCTCTTATTCTCATATACTTGCAAAAGTTTGAAAGCGATGCAAGTAAAATTGTAGTTAAAAAAAAAATAATAATAATAATAAAAATGAAAAAAAAAAGAAGTTACTTGTACTTGCAAAAGTTAGAAAGCGGTGCAAGTAAAATTATCGTTAAAAAAAAGTAATAATAATAAAAAAAGAAAAGAAAAAAGTTACTTGTACTAGTTTTAGGGGCAGTCTATCTGGACCCTTATAAGAGGTCAAAATTGTTTATGATATTTATGAACTTTGATAAGTAATAATAATAAAAAAGAAAAAAAAAAAGTTACTTGTACTAGTTTTAAGGCAATCTATTTGGACCCCTATAGGGGTATGCAATAATTGCATGCATCAGACTATTGTACTGTCTGCTTTGCGAGTTGTACATTTGACTTATAGGGGGTATGTATATTGTGCCCCTAGTTTTAGGCATGGCCTATCCTAAACCCACCCCCCCCCCCCAAAAAAAAAAAAAAAAAAAAAAAAAGACTGCCCACACCCCTCCCCTTTTTTTTTTTTTTTTTTTTTTTTTTTTCTTTTTTTATAATTTTTATAATTTTGTTTATATCAAAAAACTATAAACCTGAAAGTACAAAACAAAAATTATAAAGTTTAATAAGTCAAACGCTTAAAACTGTCAGAAATACGGAACAAAAACTGACAAAAAACTGTGATATACTGTCCCCAGAAGGAATCTTTGACCAAATCCCCTATGATTTGACATCATGGGGGAGGGGGGTTTGGATAGCATAGGCCCTAGTTTAATATGGTTACAATATGCAAACCAAGGCTGTTAAGATCAAGATCCTACTATGGATCGTTTTTTTCTTTGCAAGATCGGAATCTTAAGCTCGGATCGAGATCGGAAGATCCTACTTAAATGTCTAAACATTTTATTTTTCTAGTAATTCGTATTAAAAGATGATTGTATAACAAATTAGAGAAGAAAAAAGAGTTCTGAAAGTTATAGTAATATGAGAATGCGACGTGTAATGCTCTAAAGTACAAAAATATCTAATCGGTAATTAAGGATGCTCAATCTTTTAATCAAAAAATCTATATATCTTGCTCTTATTAAACATTTACAGTAATCAACGCTTGCTATATTGTTCTAGTTTAACAAAATTCATTCATTTATAGTTCATTAGTTAGTTAAATTAAGGGAAGTAGGATCGAATCGGATTGAGATCTTACGATCCTATTGTAAGATCAAGATCATACTTAAGATCCTACGAAGGATCGACTCATTTTTTCTTAACGGGATCGTAAGATCGGAAGATCTTAAGAGCTAGATCGAGATCTTAAGAGCTATGATACAAACCCCCCCATGATGTCAAATCAGTGGGGTTGGTCAAAGATTCCTTTTGTCCCCCTATTTGTTTCTAGTATAACACAGTTTTTTGTTAGGTTTTTGTTCCGTATTTCTGACAGTTTTAAGCGTTTGGCTTATTAAACTTTATATTTTTTGTTCCGCACTTTCAGGTTTATAGTTTTTTGATATAAACAAAATTATAAAAATAAAAAAAATTAAAACGCAAAAAAATAGGAGGGTTGCCTTTTCTTTTTTTTTTTTTTTTTTTTTTTTTTGGGGGGGGGGGGGGGGGGGGGGGGGGGGGGGGGGGGGTTTGGATATTAGGTGCCTTTTTAATATATAACATTACAATCTTATGGATGTACTTTTAGCAATGTTTTAAATACCGGTTTTTTTGTCATACCGGGGTAGTACTCAGTACCGGTATTACCGGTATGCTATTTTATTTTATTTTTTATTTTTTATTTATAAAAATGCTACTAAACTTGTTACAATCTAACGAAAATAGTCAAAATACAATTACAATCCACTCAAAAATAATACCAAATAGGTATTTCATAACAAAATATAAGTTTTAAAGTTTACAAACAACAAAAAATAACATTAAGGTAACATAAAAATAATTATAAAAAAAATTTAAAAAAATAAAAAAATAAAAAATAAAATACCGGTTTTACCGGACCGGTATTACCGGAAATACCGGAAAATACCGGCGGTAATGAATAATGAAAATACTGGACAAAAAACCGGATACATCATACCGGACGACCGACCGGTACCGGTAATACCGGGTAGTACCGGCCGGTACGTACCGGTATTTAAAACATTGACTTTTAGCCTTTAAAAGTAACTCTTGTCAAACATCATTTTATGCTACTCTATAATCTGTTATCTCGAACGTAACATACTTTATAGTCAAGCCCGAAGTAACCATATGGCCAAGATGATTGACTAATATTTGGCAAGATAACCCATTGAAAGGTATCGGCTTTCGATGAGTTGGACACATATGCAAATGACTTTGATGGTTCGACCCAGCTACCCGACTTGAGATCTTAAGGAATAAGAATGGACTTCAAAATTAAATGATTTGTTTAAAACATCTAAGGTGTGTCAAAAACGTTACATTTGTAGCCTTTAGAACCAACTCTGTCAAACATGATACTTTATAATTCGACATCTCGAACATAATTTAAGATAGAATCAACTAGTGATGCGATTTTTGATGTTCTTTCTTTTTCGTCTTCAAAAGATCATTCTTCACCTCCGACTCATTTCACGTGAACTGCTATCTATCGGATCTTTTCTTAGAGGTTATGTAGGTACTGTCAAATTTGTTGTCGCGAATGTGTACGTCAACATCACTAAAATCCATACATCATACATTAAACTTAAAAGAGTAAATTACAAAGATGGTCCCTGTGGTTTGCGTTGACTCACACTCTTGGTCCTTTGATTTTTTTCTGCACTTACAGTCACTAACTCTAAAACCCTTAACACCCACGATCCCTTGACCAAACAACGTTAGGTTTGACTGTTAAATACCCCTCATGTGACTTGCACATGAGGGCAAAATAGTCTTTTAATATCTAACCATAGGGACCATATGTGTAAACCACAGGGACCATCTTTGAAATTTACTCTAAAAACAATCTTTAAATTAAAATCTTTATCATCTATTTTAACTTCATCATCTTGATTCACAAATAAAAAAAAAAAAAAAAAAAAAAAAAAAAAAAAAAACTATCTTTATTTCTCTTCTTCTTCTTTAATCCAAACCACAAACACACTTATTCATCTCCAAAAACACACGCGCTACATCACCACCACGGAACACTGCTAAGCAACCCACCAACACAACTACATCACACCATTAACACCATCGCTGACCACCTGCACCAACACCACTACACCGCACCACCAATATAAGTAGTTGACTTGACTAACCATACAAGTACCATTTATACCAATACTAGTAAAACATTTTTATGTGAATCAACAAGTACCATGCCAAATTTATAAAACCACTTGCATTTCCCTCATTATATAAACCAAAATCAAACCCCAATTTCATCGATGGCTAATCGCGCAGATCCTTCGCCTTTGGTTCCACCTTTGCCGATCATCGAACCCACCAAGATCGACTTAGAAGCCGGTCCCGGCAGACAAATTCAGTGCAGAATCCGTCTTGAAACTGATGGTACTTCTTTTCTTTTTTAGGGGTTTAAGGTTCTTGTTGAATTTTTTTTTTATAGTAAGTTTTGTTTGGTTACGCTCAGTTTTCGAGTTTTAAATGAAGGGAAATGGAAAAGAATAGGAAAGGGAAAAAGAAAGGAAGTGTTAGTTGATAAGTTCTTGAGATAGAGTAAATGAAAAGGAAAATAATAATAAATCATGTTCTTGAGTCAGAGGAAAAGGAAAATAACTTGTTCAAATTACATGTATACCCTTTAGTTGTTAATGTTAAGACTTTTAGAAAGGGTATATTAGTCTTTACACCACATATTTTTCCCTTTTCTTTCCATTTCCTTCCAAAAATGGGAGGAAGATTTTCTTGACAAAATCCCTCACATTTTCCTTTCCATTTCGTTTTCCCCTTTTAAAAAAACTCAATAACAAAAAAAAATTATTTTCCCTTTTCCTTTCCTCTCATATTTTAACTCGGAACTGAGTGTTAAAATGATGTATATCATGGAGAATTGTATTTGGTTATAGCATCAATTTCTGTTTTGGGAAAAATGACCTGATTATTTTTCGCTTATTTAATAAGGTTAAACCACAAGTTCAGCTATCATTATTACTTTGACCTCATTTATTTATTTATACACTGCAAAAAAGGTGTAATTTTTCCCCAAGTGTAGAATAATTTTTTGATTTGCATTCTGAATTGGATTAAAAGAAAGAAGAGGGTGTGGGTGGGTGGGTGAGTGGGGGTTTTCGGATATGTGCGGGGATGGGTTTAGTGGTGGACTGACGATGGTGATGGTGGCAATTTGGTGGGGGTTGGGGTGGGCGTTTATGGTGGTTTTTAAAGTAAATCTAGAGATTTGTGGTTGGGGTGGTGGTGATTTTGGTGATTTAGGCGTTTGTTGTGTGGTGGGATTTGATGGTGTTGTGGGGCGATTTGGTGGGTGTGGTTGGGAGGGTTTGTTAATGTAAATTGGAAAATGTAGAGTGGAGAGTGAATGGGTTAAAGGGGAGAAGGTGTAAAGCTATTTTTTTGTATTAGTAAATTAACTATGGTCCCTTGGTCAACATTAAAAGATATTTTGCCCCATGTGCAAGTTACATGAGGGGTATTTTAACATCAAACAAGTCGTTTGGTCAAGGGTTGTATGACATGCGCGGGAATTAAAGGAAAAATATTGGCCCAAAGAGGAAATCTTAAAATGAAAGGATTTCTGGATGCTGCGGGATTGTCACAAATGGAGAAAGGGAAGATGGGGATGGTATTTCTTAGATAGGAAATGGGTTCCATTAGTAGGAGGTGTAAGGAACTGATTATGGATGAGGCTCATAAGTCAGTACCATTCATCCGGATCAATAAGATGTTTAGATCTAGGGTTGCAATTGGTGGCGGGAAAAAAAAGGGAAATACTGAGATGTTAGCCATGTTGATTGTTTAAATTAAGGTGAACATCAGAAACCCCTGGATTACTTAACCCACCGATTCTAGTGGAAAGGGAGAGAATAACAATGGATTTTATTACTAAGTTCCTAGATCAAGTAAGTGGACATGAACGAATGGGTCATAGTGGAAGGCACGAAGTTTGACATTTTTTGGCCATTCTGAAGATTATAAGATGGAGAAGCTGGCGGTTTTTATATTATAGATTGTGGAGCATGGTTTGCCTGTGTCAATTATCTCTGATGGATAGTTGGTTTACCTCCATTTTGGCATGTTTGAAAAAAGGGTTGGATACTGTCTGGATATGATATGCTTATCATCCACAACGGAGGGCAAAGTTGAAAACGATTAGACTTTGGAAGATTTAATTAGAGGTTCATTATTTTGGAGGAACGGGATATCATTTGCCTTTGGGGAGTTTTCCCTTAAAAACCTATCTTAAGTATTAATTGCCCATTTGAGATGTTATATGGGGGAAGTGTAATCACCTATTCTAGGGCAGGGTTGGGGAAAAACCAACTAATTGGTCCTGAATTAGTGCAAAGATATAATAAGGGGTTTCAATTAGGAAAGCTTAAAGGCAGCAAAATCCCAAAAGAGCTATGGTAATCCCGTAAGTCTTTGGGTTTAGTGTGGGTGATTTTGTGATTTGAAAGTGTTTTGGAAAGGTTTTGGCGTTTCAGTAAGAAAGTAATTAGCACCTAGGATGTTGGACCGTTTGAATTACGGAAAAGGTTGGACTTGTTTGGGATATTTTGAGATTTCCTGAAGATTAAGTAATGTGATGAATAGTTTCATATCAATCTAAGAAATTTTTGGGGGATGCATTTGCATGTGCCTTAATGGATTAAGGTTAACACACTCTTCTTTTGTTGAGGAACCTGTCGAGATTATACCGAGAGTTAAGAGTATGAAACTGGTAAGATAGCATTGTAAGGTAGTTAATTCAAAGCGTGGTCCTGATTTTTTTTGGGAAGTGAAAATTAGATGAGGACCAAGTACCCAAAAGCAAATTATATAATATATATATATATAATATAAATTATATATATATATAATATATTATATATATATTATATATATATTAATAAACAATAAATATAAAAATTAACATAATATTATACTATAACATATAATATTAACAATATACATAATATATATATACAATAAATATATATATATAAAAATTTTACTATATACTAATATATATTAATATATACATATATATTATATTAAAAAATTTTATAGTATATATATATATATATTTATATTTATATAATTTAAATATATATATATATATGTATATTAATTTAATTTACATATATTTTATAAATATAATATAAATTTTTAAATATTTATATATTCCTATATATTTAATTTATATATCTAAATATGTATTATAAATTATAAAAAATCTATATTGTATATATATTAATATATATATATATTATATAATTAATAAAAATATATTAATATATATATAAAATAATAGATTATATAAAACAAAAAATATGAAAATATAATCTAATAAAGTATATAATTAATAATATAATATTAAAAATTTTAAATTTTTAAAAAATTTTATATATAAAATTTTTTTAAAACTATAAATACTTATTTATAAATAGATATTTATAATAAAAATATATATTATATATTATGTAATTATAAATATATATATTATTATATATATATATAATATAATAAATAATAATAATTGTTATAAATATATATTAAATATATATATATATAAATATATATATTAAAATATATATATAATAAAAAATATATATATAAAATAAATTTTATATACATTATAACATAAATTTAAAATATATAAAATATATAATATATATATATATTTTATATATATATATTTTCAAAGCCCCCCTGGGGGGCATGCTTATAATTTTATTTCTGAGGGTTTTTTATTTAAAGGGGAAATTTTGTTTTTAAAACAGTGTTTTTTTTTTTTTTTGAGGATCCCCAACTATCTGAACACCATTATTTTGGTACTTGTTGGTCTGCACCCCCTTTTTTTTCTTGCCAACTTTGGGGTTTGTTTCTACTTTTTGCCCCGGACAATTTTTTTTTTATTGGAGTAAAAAATTTTAAAAAAAAAAAAAAAATTTTCACGTTAGGCAGATTTTGGATTACCCGCTTTCCTTTTACCATGACATATAATGCGTGCAAAATTCAAAAATACAATAAAATGGTCCCTTTCTGAATTTAACGCTTTTTTTAAATTTGTTGAAGCCCTCCCCCCTCTTCACCGAAATCCCCTGATATTTTTAGCATAATAAAAGCATGTTCCCCTTTTCCTTTTTTTAAAACCACCCAAAACAAAGGGGATTTACAACCCCTTTTAAAGGGTTTTCCTTTTCCTAAAATTTTTTTGGAGAACTTTTTAAAAATATAAATGTAAAAACCAAAAATAAATTAAAAAAAATTTAGCAAAAAAAAAGTCAATGTAAACTTTTTGATACATTTTGGTTTTTAGAAGATCACTTGATTTTAAAAAATTTAGGGGGAAGGGGGAATGGACCCCCCAAAATGGTTGGCAAAAATAAAATTTTTAGGGGGGTTTTTACATTTAACCTTTACTTTTTTTAAAAAAAGTCCCCAAAACAATTTTTTTTGGGGGATAAATGTCAACACACCCCAAAAATTTTTTGTGTGCCAATCTTTTTTGAAGGTTTTAAAAAAACTTTTCCTTTTTTTAATTTTTTAAAAACCCTTTGTTTCTCAAGTTTTTAATCCCCTTCATGTCCCAGGGGCATCTATTTTTTCCCCTATTGAACTTTTTCCCCAACATCTTAAAAAACCCAAAATTTAATTGCCGGGGTAGTCATTTTTTTTAATGGGGGCCTTTTATCAAAAAAAAAATAAAACACCATAAGACAAATTAAACAAACTTAAAATTTTTATAACTCACAAACCCCAAAAATTTACATAGAAGCTTAAAACATCTAAAATGCAATTTTTTAATACAAAATATAAACTAAATTGGAAGTTTTTGGGGATTAAAAACCCACAATTTTTTTTTTGGCCCCGATTGTTTAATTTTTTTTTGAAAAAATTAGTTGTAATTTTAAAAAAATAAAACATTTTGTAAAATTTTGGGGTTTTAAATATGCATATTTTTTTTTTTTAAAAAAAATTTTTTTAATATAACTATATTCAAAAAAAGGGAATTTATAAGGGTTTTTTTTCATTTTTATTTAAGAATTGCATAAAATTGTCATAAACTTTATTAAAAATTGGGGTTGGGGTTTAGAATTAATTTTCATAATTTTCATATTGGGTTTTAAAAAAGGTTTTTTTTTTTTTTAAATTTTTTTAGTTTTAAAAAAAGGGGATGATTTTTAATGGGCAGGGGTGTTTTTAAGTTTTAAATATTTTTTCCCTTTTTTTTTAAGAAAAGGGTTTTTTTTAAAATTTTTGGTGTTATTTGAAAATGAATTTACATTTTTTTTTGTCGTTTTAAAAACCTTTTTGAAAGGTTTTTTTTCCCTTTTTAATTTTTTTTAAAGTTAGGCGGGGAAACTTAGTTTTTAAGGGTTAAGGGCCATACAAAAGGATTGTAAAATAGTTTTAAATGCGCAATTTATCTTAAACTTCTTATTTATTATCTAATTTTAATAACCTTTTAAGGGGAAACGAAGTTTGTCCCTTTTGGGGAAAGTTTAAATATTAGAAAACAAACCCCCCCCTTTTTTTAAACCTTTTTTAAAATAAAAATTTTTTTTAAAAAACTATTAATTTTTTATTCGTAAGCGAAAAATGAAAAAATTTTAAGGTTAAAACAACCCCTTAGTAAACAAACTTAATACATGAAAAAATTTTTGTAATAAAATTTTAGTTTTAAATAGATGGAAAAAACCCAAGTTTTTTTTTTTTAGGAAAAAAATTTTTATTATTAGAAATCAAAACCTCATTTTTTTAAAACTTTGAAAATAAAAAATTTTTTTAAATGAATGTTAATTATGCACCGAAAAAAAAAATGAAATGTTATTTAAGGCCCTCAACCACTTAGTAAACAAAATAATAAATTTCAAACATAATAAAGGAAATATTGTTGTATGGCCCTTGATCTGGGGGGATTTCCCCAAAATAATAAATTTTTTTAATTTAAATCATTCCCCCCCAAAACATCCAAATGGGGAAGTTCCAATTTTAAATTTTTTTTTTTTTGTTGTTCAATATGGATCTCAACTAATTAAAGGGAACCCCTTTGAATGTCTTTTCAATTACTTTTTTAAACACCTCAGTTGGGGTAACACCCCAAATAATTTCCAAGGATCAAAAAAATGTTTTTTAAAATTTGATTTGCTAGGTTAACTACAATAAATCATCCCCTTTTTCAAGACCTTTTTTTGTTGGGGGCTTTGTGGGGAATTCCTGGAACCCTGTTTTATTCACCCTCATTTTAGTCGTGCAAAAGAAGCTTTCATTGCCAAAAAACACCTTCAAAAATCTTTTCACCTTGTCTTAGACTATTTCTTCTCCGGTAGAAATGCATACCCACCTAACAGTCCAGCAAATTTAGGTCGTGATATAATATCCTCTTTTTCTTCTTTCTTGCAGTGCTTAACTTTTGCATTGTTAGTTCTTTTTCATGGTATATGACATTTATTCTTGACCCTTCCCTAATTTTAAAATAAGAATACATGGGAACATACCTGTAACCTTGCCCTCCTTGTCTTCCTTGTGTTGTGCAAGTGCGATGCAGAGAGGTTTGCTACCAAATCTTCCCATTCATCTCAAATACTATAATAACAGAAAAGAAGTTAGCGTTTTATACTTCAGATTTTAAAAAAAGAGATAAAAAAAAAGAATGATTAAAAATACTTATTGAGCTCATAAGCATAAGTTCTAAATGCAACTGGAAGCAAATTAACTTTTCAATTCTAATCCGATACGGCGATGCCAGGTAAATAGTAACTTAAAATATGATTTTTGAAACTCCTATAGACTATAGCCTTATGTATCAATACTATAATACTGGATAAAAAAGTAAAACACATCCATCAATTCAAAAATTAAGTATGCTATACATGTATTAACATCATCAATTCAAATAAAAAAAGCTTGTGAGTACTAACCAATTGCTGACACTTTATTGCAAATAGAAACACTTCACAGAATCACAGTACAGGACATGCACACTATCTAGTGTCGTGGTGTATATTTGTAAATGTTTTTGCCTCTTTGATTGTCAATAGCAGCTAACTGCAGCAGCAAGCTGTATCAGCAATAATAAACTGTGGTTGCAGCAATAGCAGGTCGCGTCAATACCAATAAACGCATCAGCAGCTGTAGTTAGAAGTATAGACAAAGCACATGTATGTGACCCATTGTGAGGCGCACATTGATTTGCCCATTACCCAAATCCGGACAATTTTAGTTGAATGTAATAAGAGAAAGCTAAACCCCCATACCTGGCCTTGCGCAAGAACACCTTTTCGACCTCCAAATAGTTAACCGATCCCTTTTGTCTCTGCACAGCAGCACAAACCATGACAATCAACCAAGAATAGTAAAAAATAAAATAAAAAATAAAAATGAAAAAAAGGGGATGTTTGAAAATGCATTTGAATTGGCCATTGGGATTTATATTATGAGAAAATAGCTAGCAGAATAGTACAGTAATTAGTTTGAAACTCTCTTTTCCAACACCATGTCATTATGCTTTGCTTCTTGCTCTGCTACTATCACAATGCTTGGGTTTGTGCTCCTAATAAACCCGAAAGAAACTCTTAGGGCCTCACCAGTACCATCATACAACATCTTGTGAAGCTGCAATAAACAGTTAACAGCCATTGTTTCCCCTTCTTTAGCATGAATCATCCATAGTATGACATCTTCCAATCTATCGACAACCGGATGAAATTCAAGTTCAAGATTCATGGCCTCAGCAAATCCCGACAGCCGAGCACCTGCCTCGAAGAGATCTTGTTTTGATTCACCAACACCAGTAATTCGAATGTGACTTGGTGGGCTGTTTCTTGAAGCTAAACTTTGGAAAAAGCTAGGCCATTGAAGCCCTTGTTTGATATCGAAATCTATGATGTGAACTTTATCTTTTCCTTCAAATGCTCTTAACAGAATCTCGTTTGATGTGAAATGAATAAATTTCAGAGTTGGAGTTGATTGGTTCAGGAGACGTAAAGCTGTCCCGTTTTGTTCTTCCATCTGATTAACCTCTCTAGGAATCGAAATCTGAAAAATATTAGGCCAAATTCTCGAAACCCTTAAAGCTAAAGCTTCTATGTAATAAGAAGAAAGACAGAGATATTGAAGACTCGCTCAAGGAGAAGCTAATTCGCCCAACTTTGAAATGAAGTGATTAACAGCATGAATGTTATTCATCCCAATCGCTTCCAAACACGCCAAAGCAGGCTTATAAGCTCAAAACCAACTTCTTCATCATGAGATTCATTCCCAACTGCTAAAAGATCCAAACTTTGATTCGGGTTTGGCCCCTCAACCCCATTCAAACCTCCCTCGAGATCCAATACTATCTGTTGAAATTGCTTCTTGAACCTGAACCTGATGACGTTTCCTTCACGACCCGGTCCCTATGACTACTTGAAGCAACACCCTTGTCGCCTAAATCGCTAATTCATTTACAAAGCTCCATGGACTCGAAAACGGAAGTGAAGTAACCGGATGCCAAAGTTCCCACAACCCAACTGACCTAAACTTAAATTATCCTCATTTTCACCAAACTCTTTGACTTTACTGCAACCCCTTTTCCTCTTAGCTCGAAAGGACTCGTCTTGATCATCTTCATATAGCCTTTTTAACCCCTTGTTACTACTGTTATCCAAATAGCGCTTTTGTTTCTCCATCACATTGTGCTTAAGTGAACAGCTGCAATAGGGTTGTTGTCAACTGATAAACTTCCTACTGGTCTAACGGGCTGTGATCGTGTCGAATCTTTTTGTGGGAAGTTAGTAGTATTATTACATGGTAAATCCAATCTCTGTGTGCTCATTGAAGGGAAATGACAAGCTTGAAACTGTGCAGATGGTTTAGTATATCCAGCCGGCATTCTTTAAACACTTCCAAACTTGTTAAATTTTAATATAATGCACGATTCAATCAGTTACAAATGTTTACAAAGGATACATCCGTATGTTGTGTTGCGAGCTGTTTATTGCCTATGTAGGAACGGCAAATGAGCCATTGGCTTCTTGTATGTTGCTGATATATGATAAAATTATCGTGTGGTCACCATCTTTGTTTTCTAGCTTGTTTGTCGCATTGCCACAGAAATATTTGGTTTTCAAATCCAGCAAGAGGAAGAAAAAGCAATGGAAGTTAATCACATATTTCAGTTGATAAATATTACGATCATTCATTTAGAAATGACCTTGGGCCTTGTGGCGTCTGCAAGAAACTGTATACTGATTCAGTGTCATCAATACTGATTCGGGAAACTGTATTTTGGACCATAGATGGATAGAAAACTGCAAGAAGCTATATGACGTTACTGCATATATCATACCTGCACGTGCAGCAGGCGTCCTGGAAGTTGACACCGTCCCTCTCTGAGAAGCTGCAGTCTGTGGTTTAGCTGGCCTGTCCGCATGTGTTTCTCTTGAACGTGTGGTGCACGCTTCTGATATGCCTGGAATGACAATAAAAATTTAGTAACACCAAATTAATTAAGATATCTATAGTAACTATGGAAAACAGGTATCCACTAACTGTCACGCAAAGGCTTTTACAAAATTGATTAGATACCATTTGAAAGACAGGAAATCTAATTAGAAAACGCATACATTCCATAACATATGTGGACAGACAGCAGAGATGAAATACCAATCTGCAACCTTTTTTTCGTAGGGCTCAGTATTTTGACCCAAAAAATTGGGAAATTTCAAATCACATATACAGGCATTATAAAAAGATAAAGGGAGGTGACTCACGCCTGCGCGACGCTGATGGTGGTGCTGATGTTTGCGGATCAGTTGTTGTATGCCATCCTTCTGAACAATGTCCACCTACAATGATGGGAACATAAAGAATTTAATAAGGAGTCACTGAAATTTACTTAACCTTTTACGACGAATTTGACGGTACTGAAAAATACCTGTGGACATCTTGGTGAGCCTCCTTTTTCTAGCACCATACCGAGCCCTGTTCGGGACTGCATTGTCAAATACATTTGGAGCTGAGGTTGTATCAACTGTGGTTGCAACTGTAACGGATAAGAGAAACAAATCTGATAAGTGGGCGGTCACATGTACTAACATCTAAAACTGACTAAAAATCTAAAAAGAACTGGACCTTCAAAATTATAAAAATCAGCGGTGGCTGAGCAAGAAAGGGCCAAGGATGCTGCAGGGTTGCAAGAATCTGTAATAAGGCATTTATATGACCAGTGTGAATTGAAGAGTAAAAAGAAAGACATCAAGATAAGCGTTCATACAGTGAAGTTTAAAAACTTCTATTCAACCCAACACAACTCATTTCACCCTTAGACGAACTATGTTATTCTATACATATGCATCCGATTTTTCACCTTTAACCTACTTATTTGTATAAATCCTACTGAAATAAATACCATGAAATTAGCTTCATGATCATACTATGTAATTGAAACTGATGCGATAGATGCATTAAAGATTTTGTCGTACGAAAAGTGTTGAGAAGTAGAGAGTTTACATACCTCAGTAGAGAACAGTAGTTTGGTACTTGGGTCCAAGTTGCCGTGAACTCAACCTGCAAATATATTTTACCAAGATAAGGACTGACATTACCTACCTTTGATTGTTTATTCGGTCAAAAACTGCACTAAAAATGGACTGAGTAGTACTCTTACTTATTTCACGAAATCTGCAACAAACAAAGTAGAATAACAATCATCGGATGATAGGTATTATGAGATGGAATAAAAGTAACTCACCCATCTGCCACCGGAAACACCCAAAAACAGGTTTCATGAGTTTTATCGTCGCCAGGATGTGCTCCTGTGGTCCCGTCTTCTTCTATTAACCTTCATCCCTCGTCACTATACAGCTGCAAATTAGTAATTTAAATTTTACACAAAGTGATCACCAGATTTGATCCTATGTCTCACATATCAAAACACATTGCATAATAACTCACCCGTCTGCCACCGGACACACCCAAAAACAGGTTTCATGAGTTTTATCGTCACCGGGATGTGCTCCTGTGGTCCCGTCTTCTTCTATTAACCTCCATCCCTCGTCACCATACAGCTGCAAATTAGTATGCAATAGCAAAACACAATTTAAATTTTACACAAATTGATCACCAGATTTGATCCTATGTCTCACATATCAAACACATTGCATAATAATCATGAGCTTCACGTAGTTACTTTTTAGACGAAACAGAAGCAGAAAAGCAATCCCAATCCCTTGAATACGCACATCATAATAAGAAGATATCAGAAATAGTTATTGAAAACTGCTTAAGGTTACAACGTTACTTGATCCCACATACCGATGAACGGCTTTCGAAGTTTCTTTGTTCTTCTTGATAGAAACGCTATAAGATTTATAAGTGCTGAATTCCCATTAAATTATGCTTTTGATTTCTGCATTCGGGTTCAAACAAAATACTAACATGTTAGAAACTGGACCAATTGGAGTGATTATATCTTTTGCAATAATGACTGTATCGAGACCCTCAATTTTACCATATTTCACAATTGTGGACCTGCATATGTAATACATACATGAGGAATCAAGATTTCAACTGATGCACCATTCCACATTTAATTCAATATTGCAAGTAATTCGAAAGATTGATCTATATGCCAGCAATAGAAGATATACTACAACAGCATGAACCGCTATATGTATGTCCACCCCAATATCGTCATCGTCTTCATATATTAGTAAGATTAATTCCAGTTTTGGCAGACCTTCGGTATCATGAGACACCCCTTCTTACCCGGAAGCTGCAACCTGCAATTTTTAATACATATGAATCATTAACTAACATTTAAAAATATCTTCTCCCATTGTTAATTTATTCGAAGATAATTATAGTTGTGTAGAAAAAAACCTGTACAACTGGAAGAAGCCCAGAACCAATTGTGTATCATATAGTTTTGTAGCCTCTGTATGGGCAGACCTATCAATGACAGCGCAACATCACAGAAAAAACCAAACACACCTAATATTAAGAAAACACAGCCAATACAATAGTGGAAAAGATGCAATCTCGTACCTTGATTCATCAGTATTAATACCTGCAAAAAAAAAAGCCATATGCATACGCAGTAACGAACTTGCATCATTAGGGTTTTGAGAGAAAAGAGAGTATCTTTTTTTCTGTACGTGATGAGTCTAACAAAAACCCTAAAAGGCTATATTATGGAACTATATTTAAGGAAATATAATCTATGAAAAGTTTTATATTTAAATCGCTAAGTATTATATTTTTAGGTTTGCAGGATATAAATCAACAAATTAGTTGGTCTAGTGGTAAAAAGGTGTGTTAAATATTCATGCAAACCTAGGTTCGAATCTTCATGCATCCTTTTTAATGCCTAAAAAAATCCGAATTTTAATTCATTCAAATAATGCTTAGGTGGCTTTTAATTGTGATGACATGGTATTTAAGGATGATTACATGGCATTAATAATTTCGAATTTAATTAATAAATAGTTGCTTACATGGCACTAATGTGATGACATGGCTGATAATGAATTACATGGCATTGAGGTGGCATTTACGTGGCATTATCTACGTGTAACGCCTCCTGTTATATATAATATATATATATATATTATATATATATATATTATATATATATATATATATATATATATATATATACATATATATATTATATATATATATATATATATATATATATATATT
>CP139508.1:24213327-24281394 GCA_021014915.2 Artemisia tridentata subsp. tridentata | reverse complement strand
CTGTTGAAAAATTTAGTGCACTTGAGGGATGAGTTTACACCTGGTAATGGGCTTGGAGGTATGGAGTATACACCCATCAGGTCAATGAACACCCTGACTCATGTTATGTGGTTTGGTGTGAAGCTGATGCAGTTAAATGATAATGCTGCTGATGCAGTTCACTCTGCTGCTAGCATTATCATTCCTGCTGCTAGCTTTATCTGATTCTGCTGCTAGCTTTATTGCTGCTGATGCAGAACTATCTGCTGCTAGTGTTATTGTTGCTGCTGCTAGTACAATGTTCCTGCTGCTAGTACAATAACTCTGCTGCTGATCAGATGGGAAATAGACTCTGCTGCTAGCACAATTTATTGTGCTGCTAGGCATCAGACTCTGCTGCTGGTTGTAACCACCGACTCCTACTTTTATGGAAACTATTATGGTATAATTAATGGGCCGTTAATTATACATAATTCCATGGGCTAGGGTTTTGAGTATGTCTCTATTATAAATAGAGATCATCACATGGCATGAAAAACGACGACAGAAAACCCTAAACACTAAATACGATCGGTTCTTGATCTGTGCCTAGAACAAGAACATCACTTGGATTTATCCCATAGAGATATTCGTGCAACCCAGGCATAAGGTCGAATAGTTCTATTGGAAAGTGATAACACGACTTCAAGTGAATATCCGGTACCTTGATTGATTATCTTTACCCTGTTACTGGGAACACCACGACAACATAAGCCAACAATCAATAGAAACTATTCCTGTGATAATCAATGGCTGCTGCTATGAGACATATGGCGGCTAACTTTTCCAAGTTGGAAAAGTTTGAAGGTGTCGATTTCAGAAGATGGCAAAAGAAGATGAAGTTCTTGTTGACCAGCATGAACGTGGCTTATGTTCTGACCACACCTATTCCTGAAGATCATGGGGATAATGCTACGATGGAACAGATGAGGAACAGAAGCAAGTGGGAGAATGATGATTATGTCTGCAGAGGTTTAATCCTCAATGGTATGTCTGATACTTTATTTGACATATATCAAAATGTTGAATCTTCTCTAGAATTGTGGGATTCTCTGGAAGCCAAATACATGGCTGAGGATGCATCAAGTAAGAAGTTCCTTGTAAGTAATTTTAACAATTACAAAATGGTCGATTCTAGACCTGTCATGGAACAATACAATGAACTTCTTAGTATACTTGGTCGTTTCACACAACACAAGATGAACATGGATGAGGCTATTTCAGTCTCTTGTATCATCGATAAGCTGCCTCCTTCTTGGAAAGATTTCAAGCATATGCTTAAGCATAAGAAGGAGGAGTTAACTATGGTTGAGTTGGGCAGTCATTTGCGAATTGAGGAATCACTCAAATCGCATGAAAGTGACAAGCCAAAGAGCAGCACTGCTGCTGGTCCATCAATTGTCAGCATGGTGGAGCATAACAACTCCTCCAGGTACAATGACAACAAGGGCAAGCGTAAGCATCAGGATAACACCAAAACTGATCCTAACAAGAAGTCTAAAGCTACTTGTTGGAAGTGTGGTAAAACTGGACACTTCAGGAAGGATTGTAAAGGTGGGAAGATTGGCAATAAAGCCAATGGATCAGGCACAAGTGGATCTGGGAATGGTAACTCCAATTCCCTGAAAGGTCAGAATATATTTAATAAGTCCTTTTGGATTTATTATGTTACATATATATCTGAATTGTTCTTTGTGCAGGATGATGATGTTGCGTGGTGGGTTGACTCTGGAGCAACAATCCATGTGTGTAAAGATAGAAGCTGGTTTAAGACCTACGAGTCAGTGAATGATGGTTCTATTCTTCATATGGGAAATGAGTCAACAGCCCTGGTGCATGGAAGAGGAAGTGTTGAGTTAAAGTTTAGTTCTGGAAAGATTGTTACTTTGTTGAATGTTTTACATGTTCCTGATATTAGGAAGAATTTGGTTTCAAGTAGTATTTTGAATAATTGTGGTTACAAACAAGTAATCGAATCTGACAAATTTGTTTTGTCTAAAAATGGTGTGTTTATTGGTTTTGGCTATTTATGTAATCACATGTTTAGACTTAACATTGTTCATGATATGATTGATTCTGTTTGTATGTTGTCATCCAATCTATATGATTCAACCCTTTGGCATGCTAGACTTGGCCATGTACACTTTAAAAGAATGCTAGATATGTCTAAGGATGGGTTAATCCCAGCATTTGACATGGACACTAAAAAGTGTAAAACTTGTATGATGAACAAGATAACTAAGAAACCATTTAAAGATGTAAAACGTGAAACTAATGTGTTGGAATTAATACATAGTGATTTATGTGATTTACATGCTACTCCCTCTTTGGGGAATAAGAAATACTTTGTTACTTTTATTGATGATGCTTCTAGGTATTGTTATGTTTATCTTTTACATACTAAGGATGAAGCATTAGATAAATTTAAAGTATTTAAAACTGAAGTTGAATTGCAACAAGAGTCCCTGATCAAAAGATTAAGGACTGATAGGGGAGGTGAGTACATGGATACTCTGTATTTTCAGTTTGTTGGTATAATCCATGAAACGACTGCCCCCTATACTCCTCAGCAAAATGGAATTTCTGAAAGGAAAAACCGAGTGCTAAAGGAGATGGTTAATTCCATGTTGTCCTATTCTGGGCTGAGTCAAGGGTTCTGGGGTGAAGCTATGTTAACAGCTTGCTATTTACTAAATAGGGTTCCCAACAAAAGGAACAAAACAACCCCTTATGAACTCTGGACTAAAAGGAAACCCAACCTGAATTATCTTAAGGTTTGGAGTTGTAGGGCTGTTGTAAGACTCCCTGATCCAAAGCTAAAGACTTTGGGTGAAAGAGGCATTGAGTGCATCTTTGTTGGATATGCTGAGCATTCCAAGGCTTATAGGTTCTATGTTATTGAACCTAATGAGTCTGTCTCTATTAACACAATAATAGAATCAAGGGATGCAATCTTTGATGAGAATAGATTCTCATCAGTCCCTAGACTAAGTCAGAGGATTCCTAATGGAACTAATGATGTTGGTGTGTCAGAAATCTCTGACGAGGTTCCTGATGAGGTTGTGGAACAACAACCTGAACCTGAGCTCAGAAGGAGAACTAGGGTGAGGACTCCAAAATCATTTGGACCTGAGTTTCAATTGTACTTAATTGAAGGAACAAGGGATGAGGTCTCTGACCAACACTCCTATTGCTTTAATGTTGAGGATGATCCCAAAACATTTGATGAAGCAATGAAGTCCCAGGATGTTGCTTTCTGGAAAGAAGCAATAAATGATGAGATGGACTCCATCATGGGCAACAACACTTGGGTGTTGGCTGATCTGCCACCTGGTTGCAGGCCTCTAGGCTGCAAATGGATTTTCAAGAAGAAAATGAAGGTAGATGGAACTATTGAAAAGTTCAAGGCTAGACTAGTCATTCAAGGCTTTAAACAAAAGTCTGGAATAGACTATTTTGATACTTATGCCCCTGTGGCTCGTATCAGTACCATAAGATTGCTGATTGCTTTGGCATCAATTCACAATCTGATTATTCATCAGATGGATGTGAAGACAACTTTCTTGAATGGTGAATTGGATGAGGAGGTTTATATGAACCAAACTCAAGGCTTCATCATGCCTGGCAATGAAAAGACGGTGTGCAAACGGATTAAATCCTTATATGGATTGAAACAGGCACCTAAGCAATGGCATCAAAAGTTTGATGAAGTGGTTTTGTCTAGTGGTTATTCACTTAACCAGTCTGACAAATGTGTATTGATGCGCGTGATGTGTCGTTGCGGTTTAGCAGTATTAATGCCTACGCAAGTTTTAAATTTATATTTAGCCGACTTATCAATAACACACACACTTAACGAGCAGTGTACCCGGTCAGTATGAATATAATGGTAAGTAGAGTGTCGATCACTAAGAGTGGAACGTATTATCTAGTTATTCTAATCAGTATTTTAATATCTTAAGTCAATTATACAACCTAATCTAACGCAAGGGGGTTTAGCCTGAGAGACTGGCACGTTTTGGTTGCAATTAAATAATAAACTAAACTAATGAGCACGAATCAGTGATAAGCACGCACGTACACAGATAAATACTTGAGACAATAAGAAGACCTGTCCTGATAATTAAGTAGCTTGTCACTTGTTTTATTGCTAGTTTTATATGAAGTGTATGTAATTAACCCTTTCTCGTTGGCTCTAATCTTATCGGCGAGTAAACCCTTAATGATTACTTATGTCTAAAAGTTATTCCTAAGTGATCAAGTTAGTTATAACCGTGGGAGCAATATGATCTTCCGTAGTCACATACGACAAGCCACTAATAGACACAGAGGTTATCAATGCACTAATAAAAGTCACCAAAGACATCAACATATAAACTTTAATTAATGGGAAAGCAGTTTTAAGGGAGTGCAACCTTTCCGTTGTCACATTACACAAGCCACCAATCCTGATGAATTAAAGTGTACTAATACAATGAAACAAAACTACTTAATGAATTAAACACATGCAGGACCTTCTTACAGCTCTTGTATCTTCGTTCGGGTGTGTCTTGTGCTGCCTATTCGTCTGAATTCGTTTGCTCGTCTAGGGATATATGGCACGTACGTAAAAGGTCTTTTAAATTCGTCTGGCCTTGGGGTATTTATAGTTTCTGTCTGAGGTAAGATGCGGCACATTGAATAAGTAGATGCGGCACATTGACTTAACTTCACGTGGGGTCCAAGGTTATTATATTCCAGAATATTCGTACACCGCCTTGAGATGCGGCGTATCTTCATAACTGTATGCGGCGCATGTCTTCATGTATCTTGGATCGAAACTGGTGAAATCTTGATAGTGATGCGCCGTATGTAAGAAGTATAATGCGGCGCATCTGGAGTAGAACAAGTTGGTTCTTTTTCGTTGACCAAAGTTTCATATGCAACGCATGACAGAATTGCATGCGTGCATTCTTCAAAGTCAGGCAATGGTCTTCAATCTCTTCATTTCAGCAGCCTTTTCCAATCTTGATCATTTTTCTCCATTTTTAGTCCATAATAGCTAAGTTTCACCAAATGCTTGTTTTTAACTGAGAATTACAAAAGTAAACGATTAAGTATCAATTCTCATACATAATATAATAAAACAAGTCAAATAAATAGGATAAATGATGATAATAAAATGTACTTATTTGAGTTCATCAAATATCCCCCCACTTGAACTTTACTTGTCCCCAAGTAAACCTTAGAATTAATCTTATGAAAATATATCCTAAAAGATATTAGGATTTATTTTTATATTTAAGCATGTATTCGTTTTATCATAATCACACAACCAAACACTTAACGAATTAGGAATAAAATAAAATATTTCGATAAAAGCAAATCTAATCGTTTAACTGTCCAGTCGTGAAGAATATTCTATCATAAGCTTGGCAAGTATACACATCTCCCCCACTAAAGCCAAGGAATAACAAGTCTAAAGCGGTAAAAAGGGTTTTGAGGTTTAAGGGTTAATCATTCTTCTTAATCTCTATCGATCTCAAATTCCAGAAAAGGCGACAAAATCACAAATACATGATCGAATCCACGAACACGATACTTGCAATTGCTCAAATCCTTAACTCGAATAGGCTAAAGATAGGACCAAGTAATCTTCACCAATAATATTATATCAAAAAGGGCGACAAAATCATAAATACATAGCCGAATCCACGACTACGATACTTAAGATTGCTCAAATCCCTAATCTCAATAAATCAAAGGTTTGGATAAAGAATAGTATAGGGTATGGATAATATTTGGGATACAAATTGGTGTAAAATGAAAAATAAACAAAACAGATAAATTAAAATCCTAAGTGTGGTTAATCACTATCCCAACCATCCCATGAATAAGACTCATATCATTGAACAACTCACGCTTTAACACTTGAAACACACGCTTTAGGTAGACACGAATTATACTCAACAAGATCTCAATCAAAGAATAACCTTAGTTGGCGTTCCCATAACGTCCAACTCCCATTCAATCCATAAATATAATATACAACAAATAGTGGTGATATCGACCACTTAATACAAAACTTTACATAAGTTGGTTAAAACAAACTTCCAACTTTTTCTTTTTCTTTTTCTTTTCTCATTTTTTTCGATTTTTTTTCCCATACTTTTCATGACTTCAGAAATAACGGTAATAGTGAAAGTAGTAAACACACGAAAAATAAACTCAAAGATATACAATATTTACTTTCACTCCAATTGCATTGTGCAATTTCCCGACCTAACCAAAGATAATGAATTACGCACGCGAACACAGGTAATGTAAGGAAACACACTTTGCCTAAAGCAATTAACCAACCACGGATTTTAATCTACAGGGTAGGCTAAGGTGTAAGGGTGTAACGAAACATTATAACAAAGGTGTAAGAAACGAAAGGAATGGCTCTGAGTGTTTTTCTAGGGGTATCTTACTCTAAAAATGAGAGTAACAAAGGGTTTATACGGGGGTTAACTAACCAGTGTAGTTAGTTAATATCACATAACATATAAAGGCTATTTGGGTGTAATCCTAGAATTTTACCAATTTAGACAAGTCATTCCAATTATATAAATAATACTTATTATGGTGGTCTCGAATAGTATACAAGCCAAGTTCTAAAGTTTACAAGTCACCGGCACACTCATAGATTTGTGAATTTTGAAAAATCACAATTTTTGAAATAATGTCATGTGTGCAGCTATGTAATTTAGACTTTAAAACAAAATCATGCAAAAAATTTTTAATTTTGATATATTAAGCACATTTTAAGCATATTTTGAAAAAGTTTAGGACAAGTAAGTGTTCTAATTCTCCAATCCCCCCACTTAAGTTAAACAACGTCCTCGTTGTTTGTATCAAAGGTTAAAAACTGGAAAATAAAAGAATTAAAACAGAAAAACTCCCCTGAGATTTGCTCGGTATGATCCTCCATTATTTGTATAAGAGCAAAAATCATCTTCTTGTGGATGAGAACGTTTAAGCTTCATATTTGATGTATCCACAGGAAATGCAGGAATCTATAATACCATCAAGACTTAAACACACCTGAGTTAAGAAAGTTCAAACTTGCATAATACATTAGTAGTTAGTAAAAATAAAATGTAAAAATTAAAACTGAAAATCATCAGGTCAGTCGATGCGCCGTATCTTATGGAAGAAGATACGCCGTATCGAGCCTGGAATAAATACGAATCAGAATAAAAGATGCGTCGCATCCTTAACCAGGGATGCGCCGCATTAAATAAACTGACAAAGAGTTTTAAAGTTAAAAATAAAAATGCAGAAAATAAAATAAGATATGACCAGTGCAGGAGATGCGTCGCATCTTAGGATGGAGATGCGCCGTATCTTCTGCGGGCCTGACTGACTCGACACAGAACAGAATAGTAAAAATTCTCCGGGTTGTCTCCCGGTCAGCACTTGTCTTTATTCCAGAGTCTTCAAGTTAGACTCACGTTCAGCTCCTTATTTTAGTACTTCGGGCTCAAACTCTACTACCTCTCTCTCAGTATCCTCAATTTCATTATCAAAGTATTTTTTAACTCGTTGCCCGTTTACCTTGAATATATAACCATTTTTATCGCATATTTCAATTGTCCCATATGGATACACTTTCTTGACAACGAACGGACCCGTCCATCTTGATTTAAGTTTACCTGGATACATTTTTAATCGAGAATTAAATAGCAGTACTTTTTCCCCAATAGTAAACATTTTGTCTCCACGTAACCTCGAGTCATGCCATCTTTTAGTTCTTTCTTTGTAGATCTTAGTGTTACTATAGGCCTCATCTCTTAGTTCGTAGAGTTCATTAAGTTCCATGAAACGGTTCTTCGTTGCAGCTTCCATATCTATGTTACATTGCTTCAAAGCCCAATATGCACTTTGTTCGATTTCGACCGGTAGGTGGCATGCTTTTCCGTATACAAGACGAAATGGAGTGCATCCCGTCGGTGTCTTATAAGCTGTACGAAATGCCCATAAAGCATCATTTAACTTGTCAGACCACCCTTTCGGATTAAATCCAGTCGTTTTTTCAAGAATCCGTTTTATAGCTCTATTGGTTACTTCAGTTTGCCCATTGGATTGAGGATGGTATGCAGTGGAAACCCTATGATACACTCCATAATGTTGCAGGGCTCTTCCTAAATGGTGATTACAAAAGTGCGTTCCTCTATCACTAATCAATGCCTTCGGAACTCCAAACCTAGCGAAAAAACTTTGTAAAAATTTAAGTACTACCCTGCTGTCGTTTGTTGGTGATGCTTGCGCTTCTACCCATTTTGATACGTAATCAACAGCAACCAAAATATATTTATTTCCTTTAGATTCAGGAAACGGTCCCATGAAGTCCAATCCCCATATGTCGAAAACTTCACATACATGGATATAGTTTTGTGGCATTTCGTTTCTTGATGTAATATTTTCGGATCGTTGACACGCATCACATCCTTTTATATAATCTTTTGCATCATCCAACATAGTGGGCCAATAAAATCCTGCATCAAGGATTTTTCTTCTTGTAATAACTGCACCGTGATGTCCCCCCGTCGGCCCTGAATGGCAATGTGCCAATATTGTTGGGACATCATCTCCATCTACGCATCTTCGTATAATATTGTCAGGACATAGTTTGAAGGCATAAGGTTCATCCCAAATATATTCACTAGCTCGAGTTAGAAACCTTCTCTTCTCGTCGGATGTTAACCCTTTTGGAATTTCATTTGCAACAATAAAGTTTATATAGTCGGCATACCATGGTCCATTATCATTGCTCCTAATTCTTACCATCATAAGGTGTTCATCAGGAAAGTCATCAGCGATTTTCCTTTCATCAAGCACCTCCATGTTAGGGTTTTCAAGTCTAGATAAGTGGTCAGCAGCTAGATTCTCGGCACCCTTTTTATCTTTAATTTCAATATCGAATCCTTGGAGCAATAAAACCCATCTAATAAGCCTTGGCTTGGCATCCTGTTTATTGAACAAATACTTCAAAGCAGAATGGTCAGTGTAAACCATAGTTTTTGACAATATAAGATAGGACCTAAATTTATCGAATGCAAAAACTACTGCTAGAAGTTCCTTTTCCGTGGTGGTGTAGTGTTCTTGGGCATTAGTTAATGTTTTGCTAGCATAATAAATTGACTTAAATTTCTTTTCTATCTTTTGGCCAAGTACAGCTCCAACAGCATAATCACTAGCATCACACATTAGTTCAAAAGGTAAATTCCAATCCGGCGAAATTATAATAGGTGCAGTGGTTAGTTTTTCTTTAAGTATATTAAATGCCTTTTTGCAATCTTCAGAAAAATCAAACTTCGCATCTTTTAGCAATAATTGGGTCATAGGCCTAGATATTTTTGAAAAATCCTTTATGAACCTACGATAAAATCCAGCATGCCCTAAAAAACTTCTAACCCCTTTTACGTTAGTGGGATAAGGTAGTTTGGCAATTACATCAATTTTAGCTTTATCGACTTCTATACCTTTCCCAGAAATCTTATGTCCTAACACAATTCCCTCTCTAACCATAAAATGACATTTTTCCCAATTAAGAACAAGGTTAGTTTCTTCACACCTAGCAAGCATTTTATCAAGTTTAAAGAGACAATCACTAAATGAGTTACCGAACACCGAGAAGTCATCCATGAAGACTTCCATAAAGTCTTCTACCATATCATGGAAGATAGCTGTCATACAACGTTGGAAAGTGGTAGGGGCGTTGCACAGTCCAAACGGCATTCTCCTATAGGCGAAGGTTCCATAAGGGCAGGTGAAAGTCGTCTTCTCTTGATCCTCGGGGGCAATGGGTATTTGGAAGAAACCTGAAAAACCATCTAAAAAACAATAATAATCATGTCCTGATAGTCTTTCTAACATTTGATCAATAAATGGAAGAGGGAAGTGATCTTTTCGTGTAGCATCATTGAGTTTGCGATAGTCGATGCAAACTCTCCATCCAGTAACAGTTCTTGAAGGGATTAGCTCATTGTCGTCATTGAGTACTACCGTCATTCCTCCTTTTTTAGGTACGACGTGGATAGGACTGACCCACGAGCTGTCAGAAATTGGGTAGATAAGTCCGGAGTCAAGTAATTTCACAATTTCATTTTTCACCACATCTTGGACTTTTGGATTCAAACGCCTTTGAGGTTGGATAGTTGGTTTGAATTCATCCTCCATAAGGATTTTATGTGTACAAAATGACGGGCTAATTCCCTTAATATCAGACATACTCCACGCTAATGCTCCCCTTCGTTTATACAGTACCTGCAAAAGTGATTCTTTTTCTTTTGGCGTTAAGTCAGATGCAATAATAACGGGCGAATTAGTGTTCCCATTTAGATAGGCATACTCCAAAGTAGAAGGGAGATCCTTAAGTACAGGTTTAACATTATCAATTTCAGTAGCACTAGCGGAATAAACTTGTTCTTTAATTATATTGCTGCTGTCATCAGATAGATGCGCCGCATCGATATTTTCGATGCGCCGTATGGTGTTACATACAGCAGAGTCAGCAGCTAAATTATTATCAATAGTATTCTCATCAACTTGATCTTCTATAGCAATTGTGTTTTCTAAATTTTTAAGCAGAAAAGAATCAAGCAAATTACTTTTTAACAATTTCTGAGTAAATTGATTAATCGTGTCATCAGAAACATCGATATTATAGCATTCATCGTCATCGGAATTATCTTTACTCATAGATTGTTCCATGTTAAACTCAACCTCATCTTTTCCTATGGTAAGAGTTATCTTTTTATTAAAAACATCAATTATGGCCCTAGCAGTGGCTAAAAATGGTCGTCCTAATATTATAGGAGTTCTAGAATTTTCAGGCATATCGAGGATAACAAAGTCAATAGGTAATTCAAATTTATCAACTTTTATTAATATATTTTCGGCTATTCCTAATGGGTATTGTATGGATCTATCAGCTAGTTCTAAGCACATCCTAGTAGGTTTTGGTTCACCAAGACCTAATTTATCATACATAGAAGAGGGCATAAGACTTATACTAGCTCCTAGGTCGGCTAAAGCATTTTCAATATGCAAATTTTTAATTTGACAAGGAATAGTGAAACTCCCTGGATCTTTTTCTTTAGACGGAAGTTTGTTGAGCAATGCTGCTGAGCTTCTTTTCCCCATTGTTACGGTGCAAGCCTCTTCAAGTTTAGACTTGTTTGTAAGCAAGCTCTTCAGATATTTAGCATATTTTGGCATTTGCACTAGGGCTTCCATAAATGGTATGCTTAGCTGCAGCTGCTTGAGATTCTCCAGGAACTTCTTTTGATAGGCATCTTCTTTCTCTTTCCTTACCCTATGTGGAAAAGGTAGTGTTGATCGTTTGAGTTTATCAGAAGGTTCTTCTCGGATTACAGGTTCTGGACTAATCTCTTTTGGTTGCTCTTGTTCAGATGATACAGATTCAGGGGAAATCTTGTTTGTGCCGCTATCCTCGGGTGTCTCTCCGATTTGAAAGGTTGACTTTCCGCCTCTAGTTGTAATTCCCTTCATATCGTGTTTTACCAAAAGAACCTTGTCGAGCACCGTTGACAATTGGCGCACTTCAATTGCCAATCCATTAATCATGTTGTTTTGTTCCTTTAGTAACAGCTCATGACTACCCTTGAATTCATTAATAAAGTTTCTCACTTCATGATGTTCTTTTTCATTCGTCTGAGCGATTAGTAGTGCAAACTCTTCCATAGTAAGGTTTCTTCGGGGTCTTCCGAACCAGTTTGGGAAAATATCGAACATTTTTCCTGAAAATTAAAGACAAGAAGATTTCAAAGTAAAAGCTTCCTAGTGTAAGGGTAAGTTAGAATATTTTCCGTTCGGGAATAAGAAAAAGTTGCTGATATTTGCAGACGATGCGCCGTATCCAGAAAGTTGGATACGCCGTATCTTATAATCGTTAAAATTTAATCAGACTTATATTCAGAAAATAGATACGCCGCTTAGAATCTAGAATGCGCCGTATCAATTTAAATTATCAAAAATCAACGTATCTAAATTAAAATTAAATGCGTCGTATTAACAAAAGTTAATGCGCCGTATTTTCGTTACGTTTCAAAATACAAGATTTTTGATTCAGAAAGATGCGCCGTATCGACAGAAATCGATGCGTCGTATCTGTTTAATAATTCGAAAACTGTTTTTAATTAAAATAATAAATACGCCGTATCTGTAAAAACAGATGCGCCGTATGGCGTTAACGTTTAGAAAAATTTCTTATTAAAAACAGAATACGCCGTATCTTGGTAAAGATGCGCCGTATTCGAATTAATTAAACGCGTTGTATTTTATAAAAATTAAACGCAATACGCCGTATCTATGAAAATAGATGCGCCGTATCGTTTGAATAAGCTCAGTACAACGATAGCAGTATGCAAGAAAATACAGAAAATAAAAACAAAAATAAACACAAACGAAAAGCAACAAAAATAAAAGAAAACAAATAACACACAAAACAGAAAATATGCAAATAATACAATGAATGCAATTAATCTAATACACAACACGGTTAGCGATTAAAATCTAAAAATTAAAAAGAAAAACCTAATTAAAATACTAATCAAATTAACAGATAATAACAATTCACTCCCCGGCAACGGCGCCAAAAACTTGATGCGCGTGATGTGTCGTTGCGGTTTAGCAGTATTAATGCCTACTCAAGTTTTAAATTTATATTTAGCCGACTTATCAATAACACACACACTTAACGAGCAGTGTACCCGGTCAGTATGAATATAATGGTAAGTAGAGTGTCGATCACTAAGAGTGGAACGTATTATCTAGTTATTCTAATCAGTATTTTAATATCTTAAGTCAATTATACAACCTAATCTAACGCAAGGGGGTTCAGCCTGAGAGACTGGCACGTTTTGGTTGCAATTAAATAATAAACTAAACTAATGAGCACGAATCAGCGATAAGCACGCACATACACAGATAAATACTTGAGACAATAAGAAGACCTGTCCTGATAATTAAGTAGCTTGTCACTTGTTTTATTGCTAGTTTTATATGAAGTGTATGTAATTAACCCTTTCTCGTTGGCTCTAATCTTATCGGCGAGTAAACCCTTAATGATTACTTATGTCTAAAAGTTATTCCTAAGTGATCAAGTTAGTTATAACCGTAGGAGCAATATGATCTTCCGTAGTCACATACGACAAGCCACTAATAGACACAGAGGTTATCAATGCACTAATAAAAGTCACCAAAGACATCAACATATAAACTTTAATTAATGGGAAAGCAGTTTTAAGGGAGTGCAACCTTTCCGTTGTCACATTACACAAGCCACCAATCCTGATGAATTAAAGTGTACTAATACAATGAAACAAAACTACTTAATGAATTAAACACATGCAGGACCTTCTTACAGCTCTTGTATCTTCGTTCGGGTGTGTCTTGTGCTGCCTATTCGTCTGAATTCGTTTGCTCGTCTAGGGATATATGGCACGTACGTAAAAGGTCTTTTAAATTCGTCTGGCCTTGGGGTATTTATAGTTTCTGTCTGAGGTAAGATGCGGCGCATTGAATAAGTAGATGCGGCGCATTGACTTAACTTCACGTGGGGTCCAAGGTTATTATATTCCAGAATATTCGTACACCGCCTTGAGATGCGGCGTATCTTCATAACTGTATGCGGCGCATGTCTTCATGTATCTTGGATCGAAATTGGTGAAATCTTGATAGTGATGCGCCGTATGTAAGAAGTATAATGCGGCGCATCTGGGGTAGAACAAGTTGGTTCTTCTTCGTTGACCAAAGTTTCATATGCAACGCATGACAGAATTGCATGCGTGCATTCTTCAAAGTCAGGCAATGGTCTTCAATCTCTTCATTTCAGCAGCCTTTTCCAATCTTGATCATTTTTCTCCATTTTTAGTCCATAATAGCTAAGTTTCACCAAATGCTTGTTTTTAACTGAGAATTACAAAAGTAAACGATTAAGTATCAATCCTCATACATAATATAGTAAAACAAGTCAAATTAATAGGATAAATGATAGTAATAAAATGTACTTATTTGAGTTCATCATGTGTATAGTAAATTTGATGAATCTGGTAAAGGAGTCATCATTTGTCTATATGTTGATGACATGTTGATCTTTGGCACTGACCAAAGTCAAGTGGACCTAACAAAGGAATTTTTGTCATCAAGGTTCTCCATGAAGGATATGGGGGAGGCTGATGTTATCCTTGGTATTAGGATTAAACATGAAAGTAACAAGATTTCTATCTCACAGTCTCATTATATTGAGAAGGTGTTGAGGAAATTTAATTACTTTGATTGTACTCCAGTGAGTACTCCTATGGATACAAGTGAGAAGCTCATGCCTAATAAAGGCAAGGCTGTATCTCAACTTGAGTATTCTAGGGTGATTGGCTGCTTGATGTATGCCATGACTTGTACTAGACCTGATATTGCATTTGCTGTGGGTAAATTGAGCAGATATACTAGTAATCCTAGTGCTCATCATTGGCAAGCAATTCAGAGGGTACTGAAGTATTTGAAGAGAACTATGGATTATAGTCTCTCATATACTGGTTATCCTTCTGTATTAGAAGGATACACAGATGCAAGTTGGATCAGTAACACTGAAGACAATTCGTCTACAAGTGGCTGGGTATTCCTACTTGGTGGAGGTGCAATTTCTTGGGCATCCAAGAAGCAAACCTGCATCACCAGTTCAACCATGGAATCTGAGTTTGTGGCCTTAGCTGCTGCTGGTAAAGAAGCTGAATGGTTGAAAAATTTGCTTCTTGAGATTCCATTATGGCCTAAACCTATAGCACCTATTTCTATCCGTTGTGATAGTGCTGCTACATTGGCAAAGGCTTATAGCCAGATGTACAATGGGAAGTCTAGACACTTAGGTGTCAGACATAGCATGATTCGTGAGCTTATCATGAATGGGGTGGTGTCTATAGAGTTTGTTAGATCTCAACAGAACTTAGTTGATCACTTGACGAAGGGTTTGGCTAGAGACTTGGTTTTAAAGTCTGCTAAAGGGATGGGTTTAAGTCCTACTTAGTCACTGAATGCTAAGACACCCAACTCCCTCCTGAGGAAACTTTGGAGCTGAGTTCAATGTGGCAAGCTGATCATTTAGTGGACTGGAGCACATGTTTTATTTACATCCCAAGGTTGTGCTCAGAACCTGCTGGAAAGGAGGATGAAGTCTTCACTTCTTAATGGTTAATTTTCTTTGAAAAAGTGCTGAGCAGGAGCATGATTAAAGATGAACCACCTATGTAAATGTTGAAGTGTTGCCGCTTCAGGAAGCTTTTGGACTTTTAGCTTTTACAACATTTATGAATTGGATATGGACACATGGCTTGTATAGTGTCAGGAGTATTTTAGTGTTTGAAAATGTATGTGTATTTTATCTTCAGGTATTCAAATGGGTTGAAGGGTTCAATTCTTAGAACACCCTGATTCTCGAATATTTGAACGTGTAATGTACTAAGATGAGAATTCAATCTTCAAGATATTTTCATTTATGCATATGTTTTGTTTTGTGTTTAATTTTTCATGCAAAGGAAGTGAACTAAATTTGGGGAGGATTGTTGGAAAATTTAGTGCACTTGAGGGATGAGTTTACACCTAGTAATGGGCTTGGAGGTATGGAGTATACACCCATCAGGTCAATGAACACCCTGACTCATGTTATGTGGTTTGGTGTGAAGCTGATGCTGTTAAATGATAATGCTGCTCATGCAGTTCACTCTGCTGCTAGCATTATCATTCCTGCTGCTAGCTTTATCTGATTCTGCTGCTAGCTTTATTGCTGCTGATGCAGAACTATCTGCTGCTAGTGTTATTGTTGCTGCTGCTAGTACAATGTTCTTGCTGCTAGTACAATAACTCTGCTGCTGATCAGATGGGCAATAGACTCTGCTGCTAGCACAATTTATTGTGCTGCTAGGCATCAGACTCTGCTGCTGGTTGTAATCACCGATTCCTACTTTTATGGAAACTATTATGGTATAATTAATGGGCCGTTAATTATACATAATTCCATGGGCTAGGGTTTTGAGCATGTCTCTATTATAAATAGAGATCATCACATGGCATGAAAGTCGACGACAGAAAACCCTAGACACTAAATACGATCGGTTCTTGATCTGTGCCTAGAACAAGAACATCACTTGGATTTATCCCATAGAGATATTCGTGCAACCCAGGCATAAGGTCGAATAGTTCTATTGGAAAGTGATAACACGACTTCAAGTGAATATCCGGTACCTTGATTGATTATCTTTACCCTGTTACTGGGAACACCACGACAACATAAGCCAACATCTTCATCCATTGGCAATGGAGTTCAGTTTCTCAACCGACACCTCTCTTCAAACATGTTCCGCAACAGAGATTTTTTTATGGAGCCACTCTTGGATTTCTTACGCATTCACAAACATGATGGACATGTGAGTTTAACCAATTTCTATATATATTATACAGTAACTGACATTACAATGCATGTAACGTACGCACCTTACTCATCCCCATTCCCGCATGATGCATGCTCGTTGGATCGTCCACAACCATGAAAATCTCTTGATAGCCATCATTATTCGAGGAAACACTCAAAATTGAGCTCGTACTCGTGATAACAACGACAAACAACACCATTGCATGCATATTGTTCATGATCAATCTTTTATGATTGTATTGCTAGACAAGTGTTTGTTTATGATGTTGTGACTACTACAACTAGCGCTAGTCTATTTATAGACATTATTATCTATTATGATCACCCGTGAATTTCAGGTTGGACCACCATATATATAGGTGTAATTATTTGATGGTCTTGTCTATTTAGCTACCACATATAAACGGATGTGGTCTTCTCTATCTACCACATAGATCTATCGGTTTTTTCAAAACGTTTATCTGATGGTATTGTCGACGTGCCACATGTCTATCTTTATTCCATTTACATACTTTTGTCGGTTACACTGGTACAAAAAGTGGCTTTGGTCACACCAAAATGTGTGACGATATGCATATAGTCACACACTTTTTTTGGGGGTGTGTGACAACAGGTCGCGCCACCGTAGGTAGCATATGGTCACATTGTTTAGTTTGTGGCTGTTTTCCTTGAAAAAGAGTGACCAAAACCCGAATATGTGTGACAAATTAGGCACAAGTTTTGTTGGATTTATCAGTGTGTGTGACTATTTTCCATCCTATGGTCACATGAATATATAATAAATGTGACGTTTGTGATGATTTAGTCACACAACATGTGTTGTTTTTTTTCGAGTTAGTCACATACAATTTAAAAAACAGTGGCCAAAAGTGTTAATAAGTGTGACCATATGCTGTTTAAAGTGAAGAAATGTGTATTTTGTGTGACTATTGATCATCCAATGGCCACATGAATTTTTAGTTTGTGTGGCCTTTTGTAATATTTAGTCACACAAAGCATGTTTGTTTTGGGTATTTAGTCACATACAATTAAGCAAAAAATGGCCAAAAGTGTTAATAAGTGTGACCATATGCTGTTTAAAGTGAAGAAATGTGTATTTTGTGTGACTATTGAGCATCCAATGGTCACATGAATTTTTAGTTTGTGTAGCCTTTTGTAATATTTAGTCACACAAAGCATGTTTGTTTTGAGTATTTAGTCACATACAATTAAGCAAAAAGTGGCCAAAAGTGTTAATAAGTGTGACCATATGCTGTTTAAAGTGAAGAAATGTGTATTTTGTGTGACTATTGATCATCCAATGGTCACATGAATTTTTAGTTTGTGTGGCCTTTTGTAATATTTAGTCACACAAAGCATGTTTGTTTTGGGTATTTAGTCACATACAATTAAGCAAAAAGTGGCCAAAAGTGTTAATAAGTGTGACCATATGCTGTTTAAAGTGAAGAAATGTGTATTTTGTGTGACTATTGATCATCCAATGGTCACATGAATTTTTAGTTTGTGTGGCCTTTTGTAATATTTAGTCACACAAAGCATGTTTGTTTTGGGTATTTAGTCACATACAATTAAGCAAAAATTGGCCAAAAGTGTTAATAAGTGTAACAATATGCTGTTTAAAGTGAAGAAATGTGTATTTTGTGTTACTATTGATCATCCAATGATCACATGAATTTTTAGTTTGTGTGGCCTTTTGTAATATTTAGTCACACAAAACATGTTTGTTTTGGGTATTTAGTTAAATACAATTAAGCAAAAAGTGGCCAAAAGTGTTAATAAGTGTGACCATATGCTGTTTAAAGTAAAGAAATGTGTATTTTGTGTGACTATTGATCATCCAATGGCCACATGAATTTTTAGTTTGTGTGGCCTTTTGCAATATTTAGTCATACAAAGCATGTTTATTTTGGGTATTTAGTCACATACAATTAAGCAAAAAGTGGCCAAAAGTGTTAATAAGTGTGACCATATGCTGTTTAAAGTGAAGAAATGTGTATTTTGTGTGACTATTGATCATCCAATGGTCACATGAATTTTTAGTTTGTGTGGCCTTTTGTAATATTTAGTCACATATCGAATTAAACAAAGAGTGACCATATTATGTGACTGCATCTTGTTGGGAATTATCACAAGAACAGACTTATATATGAAGAACAGACTTAAGTCTGCTGGAGTACTTAGTTAAGTCTGTTAGTTATAATCAAGTCATAGTTAAGTCTGTCAGTGCATTGTTAAGTCTGGTATACATAGTTGCATAGTTAAGTCTGGTCGTTAGTATTCAGTTAAGTCTGTTTATGATTTATAGTAAAGTTTGTTAGCTATAAGTTATGAAAGGATACGGATAAATTATTATCTTATTAGAAGATATCTTTATCCTTCTACACGTTTTGTATCTTTTGGGTTTCCCTGGTTTATAAAAGGAACCCTATGGCTTAATAGTTTGTACGACATTGTGATTAATAGATTAATAGAATTACGAAGTTAGTAAATTGTGTTCTTCATTGTTATTGTTAAGATTCCGCATTAACAATCAACAACCAGTTTAGAGTTTCTCACTTAGATCAATTTGGATTTATTCAAGTTGTCTATTAAGTAACACAGGCTGCTTAGATCCATAAACCGTGGACCTACAAGTGGTATCAGAGCCTATAGAGGGACTCTGAGTTCGAAGAAACACAAAAACCACAAACACAAATTCACTCTAATAAACCCTACACAATGTCTGTTAAGGCTGATGATTACTCAATCCATCTCAGTGATGACAATGTCTCAAACCATGATGATGATGCATCTGAAATAAGTACACCTAAACCACAACAACAGAACATCCCTGCTACAACCACTATCTCCAACATTAAACTCCCAATCCTGAAGAAGGAGGAGTATGACATCTGGGCTATGGAGATGGAGCACTATCTTGAATACATTGATAATGTGGTTTGGAAGGTAATTCAGAATGGTAATTTAAAGAAGAGGGTTTCAGTTGGAAAGGATGGTGTTGTTAGGGTGCTTCCACCCGTCTCTGCTTCAGAGATTCTTGCTGTGGAAAAGGAAAGAAAGGCCAGAACTATCTTGCTGATGGCAATTCCCAAGGAGCACTTAAGAAGGTTTCATGGAATGGATGATGCCAAGGAGATCTGGGAAGCTATCAGAACAAGGTTTGGAGGGAATGCTAACTCCAAGAAGATGCAGAAAGTTGTTCTTAAACAACAGTTTAAAGCATTTACTGTGACTAGTTCTGAAGGGTTGGAAAAGGGATATGATAGGTTTCAACAACTTCTCTCCCAATTGGAAGCTCATGGTGCTTCTATATCTACTGAGGATGCCAATCAAAAGTTTCTCAGATCGTTGCCAAAAGAATGGTCAACTGTGGCAATGACCATGAGAATGAAGGATGATGTTGACACTTGGTCAATTGATGACTTGTACAACAATCTTCGGGTTTTTGAAAATGACATCAAAGGTGTTTCAAAAGCATCTTCAAGTGCTGCTAATGTTGCTTTTGTTTCCCAAAGCAAGAGCAGTACTAATAAGGTTAATTCTGGTGGGTTTAATTCTGGTGTTTATGAAAATTCTTCCAGCAATACAAGAGAAAGAGATGTCCCTACTGGATTTGATGATGAATTTGTCTACTCACTCTTTGCTAAAAGGTCAGAAGAGAAGGACCTCATTAGTGAAGATCTTGACCAGATAAATGATGTAGAGCTTGAGGAGATGGACATAAAGTGGCAGATAGTAATGATTGCACTCAGAGTGAAGAAGTTTTACAAGCAGATTGGGAGGAACATTAGATTTGATGGGAAGACACCAGTTGGGTTCAATAAGAAGACTGTTGAGTGCTATAGGTGTCACAACCATGGTCACTTTGCTAGGGAATGCAAAACAATGATGACTGCTGATGGGAAAAAGAAGAAGGATTCTGACTTTCAAGATAAAGACAAGCTGGAGAAGAATCAGATGAGCATGCTGACTTTGGAAGCTGGTGTAGTTAACTGGGGAGAGCACACATATGAGGAAACAGAGCCAAATCATGCATTCATGGCCATTGGTTCTAGTACTGAGGTATCTTTGTGTTCTAAAACGTGCATCAAATCATATAATAGCCTTAAATCATTGTGTGATGAGCAGTTAAAACAAATAGGTGACTAAGAAGCCCAAATACTTGCTTATACTAGTGTTGTAAAGACTTTAGAAGCACAAATTGTCACCTATCAAAAACAGCAATCTACTCTAAATGAAAAACTTACATTTCAGGCCAATGAAATATATGAAAAAGATGAAAAACTTAAAAGATATAGGAGAATTGGCATGAAAGCTTTAAAAGATAAGGAAGAGTTACAAAAAAGAATAGACACATGGAATAACTCTTCTAAAAATCTGTGTAGGTTGGTAGATTCTGGTATGAGTTCTACGTGCAAAATTGGTTTAGGGTTTGAAATAAAATCTGATAGTGAGGTTTTAAGCTATGAGGAAGAGATGAATAAAACAGTGTTCACTAGTAAAGATGATGATTTTGTTGAACCTAAATACAATAGATTCATAAAAACTAATGACTTTAAAGGAGTTCCACCTCCATTAAATGGAGATTACACTCCTCAACAAAAGGAAGAGCTTGATGATTCTTTGTTTGTGTATGGTAAAAAGGGTCCTCAAATACCTGAAACAGGCAACTCAGATGATAAATCCAGTGAATATTCTACCTGTCAATCTAATGACAATGAAGGATCCAATGGAAATATCTCTGAGCAGTTTGAATCAGAATCAGATAGTGAACCAACTGAGATGTCTGAGTTAAAATCTGTTAAGGATAGTGAACCAGTTATGACTACACCTAAATCTAAAATAGCTAAACCTAGTTGTGTTTCACACATAAAATCTCCTAGAAAATCTGTTAAAAGTCAAGAGTCACCAACATCTGATAGAATGAGAAGAGAGCAAAGAAAAAGTTACACATTTGCTCCTAAGAGGTGTTTTGTTTGTGGTAGCCTTAGTCATCTAATTAAAGATTGTGATTTTCATGAGAAAAGAATGATGAGAGAGGCTGAACTTAAGAAACAGAAGAGTGTTAATACTGGTCATGTGAATGCTAAACCAGTTTGGAATAATGCAAACATAATTAATCATGCTAACCAATTTTTTCCAAGACCAACACAAATAAATACTGGTAGACCACAAGTTAATTTTGTTAGGTCGCATGTTAATACTGGTAGGACAAATGTTAATTCTGTCAGGCAAAATGTTAGTTCTGTGAAGCCCAAAGTTTATTCTGGGTATGTTAATCAAATTAGACCCAGACAATCAGTTAATAGACCACAGGTGAACAACTATAATCAAAGAAATACTTTTGTTAAATCACATTCACCTGTGAGAAGACCCATTGTTGAGAATGAAGCAAAAATTTCAAACACAAATGCTGTAAAGGGAAATGGGGGGTCTGCTGTTAAGGCCTCAGCATGTTGGTCTTGGGATCCATTTAAGAATGAACTTACCTACCAATCCCAAAGCAACAGTGGATCATGTTCATACAAGACATACAAATATGTTGATCCACAAGGCAGACCCAAGCCTGCAGAGGCCTGGGTCCTTAAGAGAAACTAATCTCTTTTCTTTATGTGCAGGATCATCCACTCAAGAACATGGGAGACAGAGGCATATTTGATAGTGGATGCTCAGGGCACATGTCTGGTAACAAGGATCACCTGAAGGATTTTCAAGAATTCAAATGAGGTTCTGTTACCTTTGGAGGTAGTAAAGGGTATATTATTGGTAAAGGTAGAATAGTTGTAGGCAATTTAGAATTTGACAATGTGTCTTTTGTGAAAGAACTTGGGCAGTTTAACCTTTTCTCAATATCACAAATTTGTGATAAGCAGCATAAGGTGCTTTTTACTGAATCTGAATGTTTTGTGTTGACTTCTGACTTTAAGATGCCTGATGAAAATCAGATACTCCAAAAAGTCCCAAGACAACACAATATGTACAGCTTTGATATGAAGCAACCTGATCCTGCAAAAGGTTTTGCCTGTTTGATTGCAAAAGCCACTATTGATGAATCTAAATTGTGGCATAGAAGGTTGGGTCATATTAACTTTAAGAACATAAATAAACTTGTGAAGAATAATCTTGTTAAAGGGTTACCTTCCATGGTTTTTAAGAATGACCATACCTGTGTAGCATGCCATAAGGGTAAACAGCATAGGGCTTCATGTAAGGCTAAATTAGAAAGGACTATCACTCAGCCTTTACACACCTTGCATATGGATCTGTTTGGCCCTAATCTATGCAGAGTATCAATCATGCTAGTTATTACCTAGTCATTACTGATGATTGCACTGGGTTTTGTTGGGTGTTCTTTATGTCTACAAAGGATGAAACTACTAGGTTAATTTAAACTTTCATTAGGCAGATAGAAAACCAACTTAATCATAGAGTTAAGATTATTAGATCAGACAATGGCACAGAGTTTAAGAATAGAAGCATGCTTGAGTTTTGTGATAACAAGGGTATAAAACAAGAGTATAGTAGTGCTAGAACTCCACAACAAAATGGAGTTGCTGAAAGAATGAACAGGACCCTCATTGAGGCAGCTAGAACCATGCTAGCAGACTCACTTTTACCAACTACTTTTTGGGCTGAAGCAGTCAACACTGCTTGCTACATCTTTAATAGGGTGAGAGTGACTAAACCTCAGAACAAGACTCCTTATGAGCTCTTATGTGGCCATAAACCAATTATAAGTTACATAAGACCTTTTGGGTGTGATGCGTGGTTTTGCGACCTTACAACAGGTTTTACCTCTCGAGGGATCTCAAGAGGCTTACAACCCCACCAGGCAGTGTACCTGACCGATGTAGTATAGTGTAGTGGTAAGTACGGGGGATTGATCGTTCTCCACAGGGAATAGTGTCGTTAGGATTGAAAAACTACTCTAATTAGGTCTAAGGGTGAGAGAAGATTCTTTTTGTATTTTTATATTTTTTATGAAAGCAAGTAAAATCTCGGGTTTGAAGGAGTGGGCGGAATTAGTTGCTAGTCAACTAACCCAAATAACTACAAATGCAAATAAAATAAAATAACTGAAAATGAAAAGGGTTGTGAAACTTATGTGGAGAGAAATGTGTTTACTTAGATTTCCTTACTCCCTAACTATCTTTTACCGGTTGATTAGTGTGTATTAATTGCGTGGATGACGGGTGTATTCCTTAATACCAATCGTGGGGTGGCGTACGTACTTCCCCAACTCTATGAGCTCCTACTTCACTCCTATGTCGAGCCGGCTAGGAAGCTCCTAACATGGGATCACTAGAATTCGCTCATGCATTAAATACAACCATAAAAACCTTAGTACGCATTGGTTCATGTTTCTTAAGACGTTCAAGCAAGTTACCGTATAGGAAGTTAGCCAGTTTTCTTAAGCCTAACATCGATAAACAATCATCCAATACAATTAATAACACACTAATAACCAATAATCAATAGCTAGGTTTCATTAGATCTAAGCAAACACAAGATAAATCTAGCCTAGCATGTTAATCAAAAGACAAGAACAAGATATAATCAAACAACACATAGACATATTGAATGATTAAACGATTACTTATCTTCAATTAAACATGGGAGATCCAAGGGTATGAAAACCCTTAAAAGTAGCAGAAATTCGTCTTAGGGTTTCTCGTCACAAAGTTGCACACTAATGACAAAAAATTGCAAAACTATATATAGAGTTTAAGGGCTGACGGTGTCACGTTGTAGATCCTGACGCCGTCACCTCGCCGTGTCTAGGGTTCCCGGATGGCCTTCCTGACGCCGTCCATCTTTAGTGCTCCAAAATCCGCTCTGGCCTATCAAGGGGTGACGCCGTCAGAATTGAGCTTGACGCCGTCCCTCTTTAAGTTAAACCGTGATGGCCTTGATCACTTCAAAGGGTGACGCCGTCAGACTTTCCCTTGTGAAATTCTCTGGCTTATCATGAGTAATTTTCATATCCACCTTTTTTTGCCAAGCCGTGACGCCGTCTGGACCAATCCCTGACGCCGTTAAAGGTACTTTCGAGCATAATTTTGAGACTTTGTCGTTTTCTTCACTTTTATGCTCCAAAAACGTCCAAAATGCTTCCTTTTCCAGATTTCTTCTCAAAAGTACCTAAAATGACAAAAGGAACGATTTAGGGCAATATTTGATCAAATAAATACGATTTAGGGCTTAAATGACCCCCTAAAAGCGGTACACTTTTCGCTTCATCAAATACCCTTACACTTGAGATTTGCTTGTCCTCAAGCAAATGCGCTTTTATTCTAATCAAAATACAAGTTAGGGGTCATTTAACGCTAATATAAAAGTAATTACAACAAATAGTCATTCCACTTTAATCATAATAAGCACGGAGATTACATACTAGCACCTCACAAGTAGTGTTTAGATACTCACATCTCTCAAGTGTCATCAAAATAAATCTCATAAATGAAAACGGATAATATCTCTCACTACCTGTCATAGCAAATAGATTACCATAGGCTTGGGAAATGATCAAAAACCTCCTCCACTAGGCGTAAGCACCTAAGATAAACTATCAAAGAGGGCTTTGACATGGGTTATAACGTTAGGTGTAGGGATATGATAAACACGGTTTTGTTGGATAAGGGATATTTTACTGGTGGCGAGTTAAAGATCTTGATTAATTACATGTACTATACAATGTTGCTAAGCCAAGACTAGACTCGACTTAAGCTAATGAAAGAAAATAACAAAAACATAAAATAAACATAAAATGAAACGGGATGGTAGTCCGTATGTTTTTTATACTTTTCTTTTTCTCATTTTTTTGTATTTTTCTTGATTTTTTTTTTTTTTTTTTTTTTTTTTTTTTTTGTTTTTTTTTTTTTTCATACACTCTTGCCCTACCATCCAAAATAATACATCATAGGGGTGTTGCATCCCCCTTACACTTGAACTTTTACATAACTTTACAAATAACTATTCTAATGACTCGAATTAAGATAATTGAAAAACTTGGAGTACTTTTAAAATATTTAGCACATATGGGGGTAATAAATGATGTTCTTCCCCATTACTCCATTACACTAGTACTTTACCCATGAGTCCCAATCGTCCCAAAACAATATGTACAAGGATATGACTCGACTTAGCAACCATGTAATCAATTAGATAATTAACTTGGGGTTTAAACAAATGTTGTCACAATAATGCACTAAAAATGAGTGCATACAAGGTAGGCTAAGGCGATTTGGGTGTACATTTAAGTGGGGTGTAACAAATTCTTCCTTTAAGTAAAATGCTTAAAGGTCGAAATGAAAAGATAGGCTCTGAGGGGTGTACTAGGGGTATCGTGTACTAAAAATGAGTACAACGCAAAGGGTGTGGGAGAATTACTTGACCAATGTAGCCAATGTAATTATAACAAAAACACAGGTGTAAAACAATGGGTTAATCCTAATGCCTCTTATCATGTAGTAAATCTAACTACACGAATGTAGTCTCACTTGTGGCCTCGGAATGGTCCTAACGCAAGTTCTAGAATCTAAGTGCTACCGGTACACACATCATAGCATAAATGCTTTTCCTACCAATTCTAGGGGCGAACCTCACATATTTGGGGGTGGAAATTTTTTTAGTGGTACGGTTTTTGTGCTAGTCATATAACTCCTATCCGTGAGACGCTCATTAAGATCAAAGTTTCACTCCTAAATGATGTAAAAAATTTTAAATTTGGCACTAAAATTGCCCTAACAGGTATTTCTCTCAGTTTTATTACACATCTACTATTAAACAAACAAAAATCAAGCGTAAAAGCATTCTCTAATCGTACTTTACCCCCCCCCCCCCCCTTACACTTAAGATGAACATTGTCCCCAATTTTCAAATAACAAGATGTAAAAGTAATAAGGTAAAAGAATGAAATCAAATACTCCCCTGATTCGCTCGGTGGATAAAGGGGTAACATGGTTGGATCTTCTTCCAAGAGAATGTAGAAGCTTCATGACTAATGCATCGCCGAAAGCTTGATTCAACAAACATCTCCTTGTCCAAAATAACCTGTTAAACCTGAGAAAACAAACACGAAAACCTGCATAACATCGGCGGGATAAATTCTATATATAAGGATATAATGCTTGTGGAATGATTATTTTGCAGATTCCTGGAGATTATAAGTTAGAGATTTAATAAAAACTTTTTATGAAAACAAAACTTTCAAAAATTTCAGAAAATTAAAACCTGACGCCGTCAGGTTGTAAAGCCTGACGCCGTCAGAAATGATCTGACAGAATTCTCATGTTAAGTTTCCGGAAAATTTCTGGAAAAACCTCTACCTTACTTCCTGGAATTCCTGCAAAACATCATTATGACTCGATACAAGCATTTGACTCAAACAAATACTAATATGTATGTTAATTTATTATTATTACGATTCATGTTCATTTGTTCTAATAAACCGATTTGGATTTCCCTTACACTTAACTTTTGCAAAATACCTTTATATGTAGTTAAGACGAAGTTAAAAACAAGATAAAGCATTTTCACAATTTAGTTTTGAACATGAATCAACAATAATAAAAATTAAACATACATACGGAAACAAATAAAATCAAACAAACAAATAAATAAACACACAAAGCAAATAAAGCTTGGGTTGCCTCCCAAGAAGCGCTTTTCTTTATTAACGAGTCTTGTAGCTAGACTCAAAGTCCTTCTACCCTATGTAAGTGAGTTCGTCATCGAGGACGTCTTTAGGGTTAAGCTTGGATTGAAGTTTCCTATTGGTCCGCTTAGTACAATATATCTTTTCAAACTTCTCTCCATCCGGGTCATACAATGTCATCTTAATATGCCATGACCCATCTCCATCTTTGGGTGGTTTGTCCCAATCCCACCCAAAGATCATCTTCCTCACAAGTCCACTTATTCATTCCTAGGTTAATTGGCAAAACTCCTAGGAAATCAATCATCTTCCTAAAAACTAGAGGGTCTTCAAATGGATCCAATTCGGTATCCCTAGCTAAGAGTTGCTCTACCGTATGTGTTCGGTTCACAAAGTCCTCCTCTAGGTAAAATGGGCGTTGGGGTCCTATGAAGTCTCTATCGATCCAAGGTCCATATCTAGATGGTCTCCTATTTAATTCTAACCAATGGGGTGTTGGTTCCTCACTAGTATCATAGGTATGTTTCTTCACATCATAGACTGACCAAGTATCACCTTCTCCTACCGCTATCTTAGATTCCTTACAATCAATCATAGCACTAGCGGTCGCTAAAAATCCTCTACCTATCAACAAGGGGCATGTAGGGTCGCTAACCATATCAAGGACGTGGAAATCGGCTAAAATGGTTAGTTTTCCTATGTGTTCTAACACGTCCATGACTACTCCAACCGGGTAAGCAACACTCCCATCCGCTAAGCCTATTATCACCTCGGTTTCTTCAAGTTTTCCTAGTTTTAGAGAGGTGTAGAGAGGTAACGGAAGTAGGTTAAGGCTTGATCCAAGATCGGCTAATGTGTCATAAGCATCCGAATTACCGATCTTGCAAGGTAGAACAAATAAACCCGGATCATCTAACTTCTTAGGTAGCTTGTTTTGAACAAAGGCGGTCCCTTTTTCACCTAACTTAAGCTTCTTCTCATCCAACACATCAATAACCGGACTTTCAAGGTGGAGCTCCTTGAATTCTTCGTCAAGGTTTTGAGTGGGAGGTGTTTCTACTGTGTTGTTGACCAATTTGGATATCATAACTTCTTGGTCATTTTGAGCGACTTGGGTTTGTTTGAAACACGAGCTCATGGAATTGACCGAATAATATTGTGGACAAGAACTAGGAGACGAAACTGATGAAATGGCGTTGACGTTTATTTTCGGGTTCTTGACCGTGTTGCTAGGGAGTGCTCCCATTTCTCGGTCATTGAGGGCTTTCAACAAAGTGTCAATCTTATTGGTCATCTCGCTTTGTTTTTGTTTGAAATCGGCTTCAAACTTGGCTAAACGAGCTTCTTGAGATGCCATAAATTGAGACATCAATCCTTCAAAGTTATTGGTACTACCATTGCTGGAAGGATTGTTGTTGAAAGTACGGTTCGAGTTGGAACCGCTTGATTGGAAACGATTAGGTGGGTTGGAAGAATTGGTTTGTTGTGCGTTTTGGTTTTGTTTCCACCTAAGGTTCGGGTGATTTTTCCATGAGGGGTTGTATGAATCACCGTAGGGGTTTGGCTTGGGTTTGAAAGTGTACCACTTGTCTCCCGCTCCGTCGGTACGCGAGGATGCGTAGTCCGCAAAAGCTTGTTCGGGGAGTTCCATGCAATCACGAGTGTCGTGGGGACCACTACATAATTCACATGAAGAAGTGATTTTGTTCACTTGGCTTGAAGGTTTAGGAGCCTCGTAGGATTTCATGAGAAACTTGACTTGGTCTTCAAGTTCTATGATCCTACGGTCGGAAGTGCTTGAATTGTTCGAAGGCAAAGATATTGCCTTGACCGTTTTATTCAAATCACGGGGATCACTCCAACTTTCGTTGTCATAAAGAGCAAGATCTTCTAGGAGAGCCCATGATTGTTCCGCACTTAGATCACGTAGCTTACCACCGGCCGCTTGGTCAATGATTTGCCTTGTGGAGAGATTGATATGGTCATAGAAGATTTGGACTTGGAGCCAAAGTTCTATGCCATGGTGAGGGACTTTTTAGAGTAAGTCCTTGAATCGAGTCCATGCCTCGTAGAGGGTTTCGCCTTGACGTTGTTGGAACATCAAGATATCATTCCTTAGCTTGGTAGTTCTTCCCGGTGGGAAAAATTGAGCAAGGAAACGAGTGGTGAGATCATCCCAAGAGGTGATGGATCCTGCGGGTAGACGCTCTAGCCATTGACTAGCTTGGTCCCGCAGAGAGAATTGAAAGAGACGCAGTCGGGTCGTCTCTCGAGTGGCAACATCAAGGTCTATAGAATCAACAATTTTGAGAAAGTCCTTGAGATGTTGATTAGGATCTTCGGAACGAAGTCCATGGAATGCGCATCCGCTTTGCACCAACCGGATGGTGTCGGATCGCAAGGGAGTGACATTGGCTCCTTGAGTGAGCTCAATGGTGTTTCGATAGCCATGGTGGCTAGGACGGGAGTAGTCTCCTAAGGTACGGGCTCTAGGAGGTGGTGGTGGTTGTTGTGGTGGTGGGTTGTTGGGATCAAGGATATTACCACCTTCCATGATGTCGGATGGTAATGGTTACGAACAAAGAAACGAAGAAAAAAGATAGACTAAAGAAAACCTAGAAAAATAAAATAAAAATCTCACTAGAAAGGAATCTAGTGAGTAGACCTATAAAAATAAAAATTCAACCTAAACAATAACTATTCCCCGGCAGCGGCGCCAAAAACTTGATGCGTGGTTTTGCAACCTTACAACAGGTTTTACCTCTCGAGGGATCTCAAGAGGCTTACAACCCCACCAGGCAGTGTACCTGACCGATGTAGTATAGTGTAGTGGTAAGTACGGGGGATTGATCGTTCTCCACAGGGAATAGTGTCGTTAGGATTGAAAAACTACTCTAATTAGGTCTAAGGGTGAGAGAAGATTCTTTTTGTATTTTTTATATTTTTTATGAAAGCAAGTAAAATCTCGGGTTTGAAGGAGTGGGCGGAATTAGTTGCTAGTCAACTAACCCAAATTACTACGAATGCAAATAAAATAAAATAACTGAAAATGAAAAGAGTTGTGAAACTTATATGGAGAGAAATGTGTTTACTTAGATTTCCTTACTCCCTAACTATCTTTTACCGGTTGATTAGTGTGTATTAATTGCGTGGATGACGGGTGTATTCCTTAATACCAATCGTGGGGTGGCGTACGTACTTCCCCAACTCTATGAGCTCCTACTTCACTCCTATGTCGAGCCGGCTAGGAAGCTCCTAACATGGGATCACTAGAATTCGCTCATGCATTAAATACAACCATAAAAACCTTAGTACGCATTGGTTCATGTTTCTTAAGACGTTCAAGCAAGTTACCGTATAGGAAGTTAGCCAGTTTTCTTAAGCCTAACATCGATAAACAATCATCCAATACAATTAATAACACACTAATAACCAATAATCAATAGCTAGGTTTCATTAGATCTAAGCAAACACAAGATAAATCTAGCCTAGCATGTTAATCAAAAGACAAGAACAAGATATAATCAACAACACATAGACATATTGAATGATTAAACGATTACTTATCTTCAATTAAACATGGGAGATCCAAGGGTATGAAAACCCTTAAAAGTGGCAGAAATTCGTCTTAGGGTTTCTCCTCACAAAGTTGCACACTAATGACAAAAAATTGCAAAACTATATATAGAGTTTAAGGGCTGACGGCGTCACGTTGTAGATCCTGACGCCGTCACCTCGCCGTGTCTAGGGTTCCCGGATGGCCTTCCTGACGCCGTCCCTCTTTAGTGCTCCAAAATCCGCTCTGGCCTATCAAGGGGTGACGCCGTCAGAATTGAGCTTGACGCCGTCCCTCTTTAAGTTAAACCGTGATGGCCTTGATCACTTCAAAGGGTGACGCCGTCAGACTTTCCCTTGTGAAATTCTCTGGCTTATCATGAGTAATTTTCATATCCACCTTTTTTTGCCAAGCCGTGACGCCGTCTGGACCAATCCCTGACGCCGTCAAAGGTACTTTCCAGCATAATTTTGAGACTTTGTCGTTTTCTTCAATTTTATGCTCCAAAAATGTCCAAAATGCTTCCTTTTCCAGATTTCTTCTCAAAAGTACCTAAAATGACAAAAGGAACGATTTAGGGCAATATTTGATCAAATAAATACGATTTAGGGCTTAAATGACCCCCTAAAAGCGGTACACTTTTCGCTTCATCAGGGTGCCATGTTACCATTCTTGATACTCTTAGTGTGCTGGGCAAGTTTGAAGGAAAATCTGATGAGGGATTTTTAGTAGGATATTCACTAAGTAGTAAAGCCTTTAGAGTATACAACTTAGTGACAAAAATGGTAGTAGAGACTCTTCATGTTGATTTTCTTGAGGAGAAACCCAATGTGAAAGGAATAGGTTATAGATGGATGTTTGGTATTGATTATCTAACTGATTCTATGAATTATATTCCTATTTCTGTTGAGAATCAAGCTAACTCTCATGCAGGTTCCATAGAAGTAACTAACAATGCAGGTACTCAAGTTACTTCTGATGCAGATGATCTGAAGCAAGATGAGGAGATTGAGGAACTTATTGTTGTTCCTACAACAGTAGTCAAGATTGATGCAGAAAAAGGAAGCACAAAGAAATCTTCTACAACTTCCAAGAAGAAGAAGAATATTTCTAAGCCTCAAGCACAAGGAAAAGAGGCTTCTCCTACAAAAGTTTCAGAAGATATTCTATCTTTCAGAGATGAAATGAATGCTCTAGCAGACAAGCATCTTGGAATCAAGGCTACCAGCACTTCCCTAATTAAGTCTGGTAGTGACTTGGTTAATTCTGGTAGAAGTTAATTCTGGTAGCTTTAGAATTAATTCTGGTTGTTAGTGTTTTTGATTTTGGTTGCAAAAACATATATTTGTGTATTTTTCTTGGTGTTTGGACTAATGTTTCCAGGAAAAAACATGGATTGATGGAGCTAAGAAGCCTTGCTAATGCTTTCTATGCGTGTTTGTCTGATATTTTGGTTAAGTCTGGTGAGTTACTGGTTAAGTCTGGTTGACCGTCGTTAAGTCTGGTAGTGTTAAAATGTAATTAATTTTATTACCGTTAGGTCTGGTCAGTCATATAATGATTTTTCTTATAAAATAATACCGTTACTTATTTTTCGGGAAAAAGGGGTATATAAGGATAATATTTGATAAATTTTTCACTTTTATCTATTATTTACTTCCAATTTTAAAAATCATTATTTTCGGCCAAAGATACTCTGTTTTTACCTACCAGTATTCAAACCCTAATACGATTCTCAACCAGCACTTACACACTCTCTCATCAATGGCTCAACTAAAGTATTGTGACAAGCACAACCAAGTGGGTTTCTTGAAGAAACTAAACAAAAGTGAAGGTTTCGAGCAGTAGTTGATTTTCTGAAAGGCTCTTATCTAAGGTATGCCTTAACACATAATCCAACTATCTATGATTCCCTAGTCAAACAGTTTTGGGGGACTGCTACCTCTAAAACTCTTAATGATGGGACTCTACAATTCAGGGCAACCATTGATACTCATGAGTTCTTTATCACTGAAGCATCCATTAGGAGCAGTCTTAAACTAGATGATGCTTCAAGGGATTATATGTTGTCCAATAATATGCTTTTAGAGGGTATGAGAAATATTGGATATCCCACTGATGGTACATTCACATTTTGGAAAAGCTTTTTCACACCTCAGTGGAAGTTTTTACTTCACCATTTGCTACATTGCCTAAGTCCCAAGAGTGGAGGATGGGATCAATTTGGAAGCAATATTGCTTCTGCATTGGTCTGTCTTTCACTTGGAAAGACTTTTAATTTTTCAAAACTCATTTTTGATGGCATAATAGCCAATGTAAACAGTAAGAACAAATTTCTAATGTATCCTCGTGTTCTGCCAATGGTGCTAAATTTTGAAACTGAAAACAAATTGCAGACTTACATGTGTGTGGTATTTAAGGATAAAATTTTTGCAAACATGAAAAGGGATTTTTCTGGGGCTCATAGGCCATTATTACCTGCTATGTTGTCTGGTGCTACTAACCTTGCAAGTACATCCACCACTGGACAAGTGGCCACATGAGGAGCCAACACAAGATGTCCCAAGATCACCTACACCACAACCAAGGTCACCTACACCACAACCTGGTTCCTCAACTGATTCAGAGGATAGATGTGTTGGAAAAGGCAAAGACAACCATGGGCAACTCTATACTTACCTTGGTCAGAAGAGTAAAGAAGATGGAAAGGGTTATGAAGGCAAAAGGAATAGTTTTTAGTGATACTGAGGGTGATGAAAATTCTTCCAAACAGGGGAGGAATTTGGATGAAGAACAAGTATTTCAAACTCCTGCTGGTGATACTGACATAAGTCTCGAGGGTTTGGAAGCAGCAGAAACTCTAGCCCAGTCTCTTAGTAAAATTCAACAAAGGAAGAAGAGAAGGCTAAAGAGGAAGCTTTTAATTGAGAAAGATTAGTCTGGGGATAGTGATAAGTCTGGTGACAAGATTAATTCTGGTGGTGTTAAGTCTGGTGGTAAAGATAAGTCTGATGTTAATTCTGGTAGTGATAAGTCTGCTGAACAAGATAAGTCTGCTGGCACACAACGAGAAGGAAAGCAGATACTGATTGAAACTCCTAAGCCCAAGAAATCTAAAAGGCAACAAAAAAGAGGAGGAAGCTACTTTAGCTGAGATTGAAAGGATTCAAGCAGAAGAACAAGCTGAAAAGGACAAGCTTAAAGAACAAAAGAGACAAAATGAGTTGCTTGCAAGGAGGTTGCAAGAGGAGTCTACTACTAATGATCCAGTTATGTCAATGATTGAAGATGATGATGAATTAAGAACAAAGCTGGATGAGCTAAAAGCTTATGCAAGTCAGACAGATGAAGAAAGGGCAAAACAACTTGCAGACTTCATTAATGATAGAAGAGATACAGAAGCAATTGGAGAATGTCAAAACAGGAGAAGATGTATGACATGAAAATGTACTTAAAGAATAACATGTATTCCACCTTTGATAAGATGAAAGGAATGTCATATGAAGAGCTTGAAGGAAGGTACCTCAGAGCATATGAGAGAGATCAAGGTTATAAGCCTATTGACTATGAAGATTCAATCAAGAGAAGCTTCAAAAGACAAAAGGTATCTGAAGTTGAGAAGGTATCTGAGGAAGTAAAAGAAGAAGTTGAAGTCAAGAAGCTTATTTTGGTATGGACTAGGAGGAAGAGTATAGCCAGGAAAGGGAAAACAATGTCCAAGAAGGATGTTCAAGAGGAAAAAGAATCTTCATATAAGGAGTTTACCATGGGATCAATCCCTAAGAGTTCTGCACAACCAGCCAAGATTGTCAAGTATCAGATAATCAAGACTGGGATGAGAGCAGCTTACCAAATAATTAGGGAAGACTACACTGAAGTTGTATATGTAAACTTTCCAGGGCTGCTAAATGATTTAAGTAGGGATGATCTTAAGGATCTGTACAAGTTGGTGAATATTAAGCATGGAGATAATATACCTGAAGAAGAATTTGAAAGGGTTCTATGGGGGGACTTAAAGATTATGTTTGAGCCACCATCAAGGACTAACACAATTTGGAAGCTTCCTTTTCAACAAGAGATAGTAAGATGGAGGTATTTTAATATTTGCCAGGTTCATTGTTTAACTTTGCAGAGTGCTCATATATACATGCTGGCAGAGGTTGAATATCCTCTACATCCAAGGGTATGCAAGGAAATGCTAGAAAAGAAGCTTCTAGGAAATAAGGAGGATGAGGTATGTAATCAGCTGTTGGAGTTGATTCAAATGCAGTCCCAAAAGGAAGCTATTTGGGGTATTTAAAAGAATTTTCAAGTTGATAAGTGAGACTAATGGAACTTCTTACTTGGTGGAGGTGCTTTTCACTAACACAACAAATGGTCATCAGTCCACCATGTCTAATCCACATAAGGACTGGCTAATCCATGAGCAAATGGCTCTGGTAAAGATACCTCAAATCCGTTTATGGCTGACAATTTGCCAAAAATTGTATGGTAATCAACTCACCATATCTGAGATAGTGAAGAGTTGACTAGCCCACAAGAGTATGGCTTGTGGTAAAGGCTGTGGAAATCCATAACTGGTAATCAATTCACCAAGGTGAGGTCTGAATTCCACAAAAAAAATTGGCTAGTCCAAAAGCAAACGGCTTTTGGTAAAGACAAAACAAATCTGTTCATAGCTGATGGTTTGCTAAAAATCATATGGTTATCAATGTACCATGGTCTTACACACCAAAACATTGGCTACTCCAGAAGTTAATGGCTATCTGGTAAAGAGACATCAAATCCATTAATTTTCAATGATTCACCTCTCACAGGAGTTCACACACCTGGAAGTGATGAGAATAGTATGAAACTTTAAGAATTGATGTACAAGTAGTCATGGTTGCTGCAAAGATCAGAATATATGAAGAATGGTGATAAAAGTTGCTGCACAAGATCAGATATGCTGATTTGAAGAGTTAGAGTTCAAGATAATTCCAAGAGTTTAGAGTTCAATCCTCAGGAAGCTTATCAGAAAGAAACTTAAAGTTCATGGAGCATGAAGATCAAGTTTGGGGAGGATTGTTGGGAATTATCACAAGAACAGACTTATATATGAAGAACAGACTTAAGTCTGCTGAAGTACTTAGTTAAGTCTGTTAGTTATAATCAAGTCATAGTTAAGTCTGCCAGTGCATTGTTAAGTCTGTTAGACATAGTTACATAGTTAAGTCTGGTCGTTAGTATTTAGTTAAGTCTGTTTATGATTTATCGTAAAGTTTGTTAGCTATAAGTTAGGAAAGGATACAGATAAATTAGTTATCTTATTAGAAGATATCTTTATCATTCTACACGTTTTGTATCTTTAGGGTTTCCTTGGTGTATAAAAGGAACCCTGTGGCTTAATAGTTTGTACGACATTGTGATTAATAGATTAATAGAATTACGAAGTTAGTAAATTGTGTTCTTCATTGTTATTGTTAAGATTCCGCATTAACAATCAACAACCAGTTTAGAGTTTCTCACTTAGATCAATTTGGATTTATTCAAGTTGTCTATTAAGTAACACAGGCTACTTAGATCCATAAACCGTGGACCTACAAATCTTTTAGGCACAGGGTTACTACCGCTATTACTAAGTTAGTACTGTTGGAGCAGAGCTGCTACTGGTAGTACTAAGTTAGTCGTGCTGAAGCAGAGTTACTACTGCTAGTACTATGCTAGTGCTGCTGGAATGAGTATATATTATATATGAGAGAAGGGCCCCATTGGGTGGGGTTATAATAAAAAGGGTGTTAAAATAAAAAGTGTAGGAAGAGATCTCAACCATTGGATCATATTTGACCAGATTTGACCAGATGAAAAAGGGCGGTGGTAATTTCGTAAATAAAGCAAACTTCAAGGACAATTGAACAATAGTGTAATTTACACAACTCACGCTCAGATCTCCCAGACCATTCATTTCCAACAAAAAAAACTTCTCTCTAAAAAAACACACTCCATCACACATAAACCCTAATTCTTTCATTTCAAAATATTAATTCATTAACCATTAATCATCATCATGAACGAAACCTATTGCATCAACAATGGTTACTCCATCGATCTGTTAGGGTTTGAATAACCATTCAAAAACCTTACGACATCAACGATGGTGAAGACGAACCTATCAAATCTTACACAGCCTCGTAAGTGGTTTTATAAACTCTAACTTTGTTACTGCATCGATTTGTTAAATTTAAATTTACTAAAATCTTATTTTTTTTTATTTGTTACTATTTGTGTTTGTGTGCTTCGATGTTTGTGAGATGCGCTTGATGGTGAACTGTGATGCAGTAGGTCCTCAGTTGTATTGTATAATGATCCATTAGGTTAAACGTTGATTGCGTTATGTGTGAAAATGTTTGATTCAAATTTACATCATGTTTTCTTCTAGATCTGGAACAAATTGTAGAAAAAAATAGATACAAAATGTGTTCAATAAAGTTGCATACAAGGTGTTTGATAAAATTTCTTAACTAGACTTTATAACTGTGATGCGCTAAATTTACATTGTGATGCAGTTGTTTTGAATGTTGATGCAGTTGTATTTCATATTATGATGCAATAGGTTTTTATAACTGTGATGCACTAAATTTACATTGTGGAATCATCGAAGTGTTTGTGTGTATGTGTTTGAATATTTGATGCAGTTGGTGTGATGAAGTTATGCAGTAGGTTCTGTATGCTACATATAAGTCGAGATTAGGTTAGGCGCGTAACGTATTAATCATCGAAAAGTGTTTGTGTGTATGTTTGAATGTTTGATGCAGTTGGTGTGATGCGGTCATGCAGTAGTGTCTTGTATGTGACATATAATTCTAGATTAAATTAGGCGCATAACATTTTAAGCATCGAAAAGTGTTTATATGTGTTTGAATATTTGATCCAGTTGGTGTGATGAAGTGATGTAGTAGGTTCTGTATGTGACATATAAGTCTAGATTAGGTTAGGCACGTAGCATTTTAAGCATCAAAAAGTGTTTGTGCGTGTGTGTTTGAATATTTGATGCAGTTGAAAATGAACTGAGATGCAATAGGTTTTATGTTGCCGCGTATGAGCATGAGTTAGGTTGTATGTAGTTTGCGTTATGTGCGAAAATGATTTTGTATGCTTGATTGTTTATTTGATGCACTTGAAAATGAACTGAGATGCAGTAGGTTTTAAGTTGCCGGTATGAGCATGAGTTATGTTAAATGTAGTTTGCGTTATGTGCGAAAAAAATTTTGTATGCTTGATTGTTTATTTGATGCACTTGAAATTGAACTGAGATGCAATAGGTTTTAAGTTGCCCCGAAGTAATCAAACTACATTTAACCTAACTCATTTTTCTGTCCATCTATTACTTCTGCTCCAAACAGTCCCATTTTCAGCAAGCGTTCACTTTTTAACTTAGATATGTAGTTGGATTGAGGTTATTGTTTATCATTCTAGTTTAGGTTTTTAATATGCTTAAATGATCGATAGTATCTTTCTAGACAACATAGTTGTAACCTGATTTGCTTTTAGTTTACCTATCCAATTCAAGGTGCATTCTTTGTTACTTATGAGAATATCATACACATTGAGTCAGTGTGTGTATGATTTATATCTATGGTCATAAACAGTTCAGTTTAGGACATTCTGATCAGGTAATAGCAGTCAAAGTTTTATGTAGGTTGATAAGATATGAATTCTATAATTGCATTATGCTATAAAAGCCAGTCTCACAATGTCCTTTCTAGCTTTTAAGGTCTACTTGTGACGAATAGTGTTCTTAGAAGTTATAACTTATGCAAGGTAAAATCTTGCCTTAACCATGTTCTGCTTTCGAGTCCTATGTATTCTCATGTTGTCAAACCCATTTGTCAGCAAAAGTATGAGCATGAGCTAGGTTAAATGTACTTTGTGTTATTACTGAAATACATACAATTGTTTTTTTACTGCATCATAATGTTATAACTAGTGCATCAGTCAGTTTTTACTGCATCATAATGTTATAACTAGTGCATCAATGAGTTTTTACTGCATCATAGTGTTATAAGTAGTGCATCAGTGAGTTTTTAATGCATCATAGTGTTATAACTAGTGCATCAAGAAAAGTAAATTAATGAACACTTTCTTATATTTTTCACAGATTGATTCATTTATGATGGACTACCTGGAAAGAAATAAACACCCGAAATGTTATGAGTTTTTACTGGTCCAACCTAAGCAAGTGATGTTTAATTGGAAGACAATATGCAATGCTGTCGGTTGTGGAGTATTTCTGATGAGACATATGGAAACATACGTCTGACGTGTTGTTTTTTTTGGAAGAATTGAAGAAAGAAGGCCCGGGTCTAAAAGCTAAAATGAGCATGCTGCGTGCCAAGTTTTTAGCAAAGATAATACTTGTAAGCTGTAATAACAAAAGGGCAAAGATAATGAAAGAAACAGAAGCATAATAAAAAAGCAACCAAAGACTTCTAAAATTGTAACAGATGATGTTGTCAAAGTGGATCAAGATTTGTCGCAAAAGTTCAACGAAAGCATATTGAAGACCACTGAATGATCAGTGATGCAATAAGTAATTTACTATTGAACACATTTAGTTTCAAGTCGTTCGATTCAAGTATTTTTGATGTTTAAATGAGTGATGCACTAAGTACTTTTGATCAGTGTTTGTTTAATACTAAGTACCAAGTACTTTGAATCAGTGTTTGTTTACTACTTAATGATCAGTGATTGTTTAATACTAAATACTTTTTATTTTTGTGGATTAATGAATTATAAGTTGTGATGCACTAAATTTTTTACATTGATGCACTAGATTGTTAACTATGATCCACTAATGATACTAGTGCATCACAGTGTATAAAGCTAGTGCATCATGGTATATACAACTGGTGCATAACAATGTATATAGCTAGTGCATCATAGTGTAAAAAAAAACACATGGATGCACTAGAACTAAACATTATGATGCACTAGATCTAAAATTAGTTACACTTTGATGCACTGGTATTTTGAGCTAAGATGTAGTAACATTATAACTTTGACGAACTGTTATATAAAACAAAAACATCGATGCAGTAGATTTAAAACTATGATTCACTAAAAAAATGAACAAAAAAATATACTGTAACTAAGATAATCTTCCATTAAAGCAGTATGCTATAACTTTCTTTCTTTACAATTGATCAGTTTATTATTGGTAAAAAAGGTAAAAAAATTGAAAAGAATATTCATTTTTTGGCGTGTAGATTCTCTCAAACCAGCTCTTTTTGGCGAATATTGTTTCTTTGGTTTCTTCGATGATGGCAATTTCAGCTTGTTTCAATAAATCTTTCATCTTGTCTTTGTAGATATGCATCTTGCTCAAGTCATGTACCAAACGATCAATAGTAGACTCCAAAAATCCGTACAAATATAGAAATTCAGTCTGTACTGCATCTGATGCACCAATGATTCTGGGAAATGGAGATTCTGAAGGTTTCGGATTCTTTGACCACCGTTTCTGTTAGTATTTTTGATGAAACTCATTTACATTGTTCATCCTTAGAACATAGAATGCATGATGACATAAAATCCCATACGACTCGTATCGATTACAACTACATTGAACCTTCATCTTAGACTTACAAAATTAAACCTACAAAAAATTGATATATTAACAGTGTGATGCACTTGATATAAAATTGTAAAGCAGTACATACAGATAATGTGATGCACTTGATATGACACTACGATGCACTAGACTATATGATGAACTAAAAGAAAATAAAAGTGATGCACTAAAAATAAAATTGTGACACGCTAAATTGTTAAATGTGATTCAATAAAGATACTAGTGCATCACAGTGTATCAAAATAGTGCATCACAATGTAAAAACCTGGTGCATCATAATGTTATTTCTAGTACATCACAATGTAAACACTTGTGCATCACAGTGTACAATCTAAAATTCTGAAGAAATCATGCAGTATGCTAAAAGCTTGGGTTTTTCTTACATACCTGATAAACAACAAAATCAACTGCATCATTATTACGGAACAACTGCATCCAACATAAAACTAAAATCACTTGCCTATGGTACTATGAGTTAATAGGGTCAATGCGAGAAGCATATCAAAAAGATAAGTTCCAAGAGATACAACCCTAGGCTCACCTCAACTTGTCGGAAGGACTAAAACGACGCTTGAATGCGAAAGAGAATGCATTTGACGGCAGAGAAACACTTGGGATAAAGGTTGTTTGTTCATCCTGCAACAACAAACAAAAATTAGCTTATATAACATAAGGTTTTAGATTCAAATTATGCACTCAATGGGGGACTAGAAAGTACTAATACCTTGTAAGCGTATCTTAAATTCAAATTATCATTCATATACTGAGCATTACAAATTCCATTAAGAAGTTGACCTTTGAACAATGCGCTAACTGCCAACTTCGGAGCTGCTACTTCTTCCTCCTCTCCCTGATCCTCGTACTCCTCTAATGACACTTCACCATAGGGAAATCTTAAGGTTGCTTTTGGCTACATCACAAAGAAGACTTACTATACATATATTTCGTAAAAGCTCAAGGTTAGTGGGATAAAGATGGACGAACGGACACTGACCAAACCAGCAACAGATGGAAGTTGAGAAGTCAACTCAAGTTTGCAAGCAGGAGCAAGATCAGCGACCATCGTCACCTCTCCCACCTTCTCCTGAAAAATAGCATAAAACAGTATTATCACTTGATCTCTAAATGTGAGTGAATTATAAATAATGATCAAGAGGTAGAGAAATACCATACCCTAACATTATGAGCTGCAGTAACGTTCAAACCAGGAGCTATCTCGAGAGAGCTATTAATGAGAGCATTGTTTTCTTGGATGTCGTAGTAGCAGGAAACGTGTTTAGAGATGAAGGTTAATTGAGGATCAGACAAATATCCCTTGTTGTTGTTATGAAACGAAAGCTTGAGCTTGGCAAGACTGTCGAACAACTTGCAAGATACCTTATTGAAGAAAAGACGCGAGTCGCTATCGAACTCGGTTGTCACTCTGAGAGAGTACTTAAGCAGAACCTGAAAGCTAACATAAACTCACAAACACTAATGTAACAGCAGATGGAAAAATGATACAGCACAAACACGTTCGCTTGTCGCACAGACAGAATCCGACTTTTGAAATAAATAACTGGAAAAAAATACCCGAGCAGCCATAATAGCACAAAGTGTTCAATTCAGCATCTAAAAGCGATAGCGATATCTATACTATTTTTATTTTCTAAATGTGGAGCTAGTATGCATTAGAAACCACCACAATTCTCATAACAACATCTAATTGTGCAATAAAAAAACCTACTGCATCACAGTTCATATTCAAGTGCATCACACAAACAACCAAATATACAAACACATTTTACACACAAATGGAACCTTATTCACTATGTTATATCAAGCACAACTGAACTAAAAATTGACAAAACACAAATGGGACCTTATTCACCTACTGCAACAATGTTTTAAATCAACTGCATCACAGACTTGCGATTAGTAATTCACTCTAGACAGGCTTGCGATTAAACTCAATACTCCTAGGTTATATTGGTAAATACTAACCAGCTAAGCAAAAGCAATGTCAACATTGCAATCACTCATCAACATTTCTATTCCCATTCACCATACATATAATTACACATACAAGCCTTTTCCACTAAAAATTGACAAAAAAAAATAATTAAAGCATAACAGTTGATGCATCACAGTGTAAACTCAGTGCATCACAGTTATAAAATATCAGATATACATTTTAACAAACATCTTGTGTGCAACTTTCCAAAACATGTTTTGTATCTATTTTTTTCTCAATTTTGTTTCAAGTTCAGAAAGAAATATGATATAGTGTGAATAAAACTTCAAATATTACATAACTAGATCAATAACAACATAAAAACTACTAAAAGCAATAGAACATAAAAAAGCAAACGCCCTTGAAATAATCAATAAAACTGAAGAAAAAAATAAAACTAAGAAAAAAAGCAAACGCCCTTGAAATAGGTTCTTACTATCATTAAATGTGGATGAACGACAATCATTACGGTTTGCTGATATAATCAACATCTTCAAAACTGATGTAGAATTAGGCTTACGAAATCAAAATGTTGAATTAGTTTAGTTTAGATCGATGGCAGTTAACGATGAGGAAGGTGGTGGTGAGCGGTGGGGAAGGCGGCGGAGAACGGTGGGAAATACGTTGGTGAACGGTGGGGAAGATATTGGTGATGGAGGGATGAAAAGTGAGATCCAGGAAGAATGGATAATGAAGATGAAAGGTTTATAAAGGTTTGGTTGTAAAGGACGAAAATACCCTTGTAGGTATAAAAATTAGGGGCGGGGTAATTGGGACAGGTGGCGAGCTGAGAAGGCTTCCTACCCTTTTTATTATAACACACTTTTTATTTTAACCCAAACCTACATATATATATATATATATATATATATATATATATATATATATATATATATATATATATATATATATATATATATATATATATATATATATATATATATATATATATATATATAACATAATTAAAAACAACAAAAAATTTCAAATTGAATTAAACTCGAATGTATATAACTGAACAGAATATACAATTGTAATGTCGTACTTAATTAATTAAATTCTCAAGTACCGGCATAATCTAAAGACTTTTGAATCTTCAGCTGCTTGGCAGCTTGGTGCTGTAAGTCATTAACAGATACATATATTTTCTTCGATGGTACCGGTGGTACACATTTAGTCACAGGGTTTGTTGGTGTAACCTGTAGTAAACAAAAGACGCTTCTATCAAACATTGAATTAAATATGAAGAATTATATATATGTAGGTTGAAAAAACACATGTATGTACCTCCTCTTCAAAAATAACTTGATACTTCGGCCATGCAACGAAACTACCTTCGACTTTCTTAAATGTTTTAAAGGGATTATTTGCTACGTCCGGTATGCATGTTGCATCAACTATCGATGAATCAATTGACACTCTGTAGCAATCATTTGGGAGTGTTCGGTTATGCAGCATTTGCTTTCCACGAGACAGGTATACGGTACCCAAAGCAACGATATTTGTTTGCTATAAAATCCACAGTTTGCACTTCAATGTCTACAAAAAAGAAATTTTGCATGTATATATCAGAAATTATTTAAACAAAAGAATAATAAGAAACATGTTGAAATTACATACTGTTGGCAGTGCTTGTGTTGGAGACACATTTTTTTGCGATTGGGAATCCGGAGACCCGTTTTGTCGCGACTAAGGCTTTGTCTTGGGTCCGAAAGTTTTAACAGGTTCCTATATGTATATATAAAACACGTTACATTATTTAAACAAAAGAGTAACAAGAAACATGTTGAAATACATATTGTTGGCAGTGCCTGTGTTAGAGACGACACATTTTGTTGCGATTGGGAATCTGGAGACCCGTTTCGTCGTGACTTAGGTTTTTGCTTAGGCCTGACAGTTTTAGCAGATTCCTATACGTATATATAAAATACTGTACATTAGTCGATCATGTATGTAAAATTCAAAAATCAAAGGGGGATGTTTTATTACTTACCATTGTTTCCGTTACCTTTTCAGAAGTTACAAGGCCATTGTGTTGATATAAATAATGCCTAAAAACATTATTAATACTTATTCATATCTCTATGTTTTAATGATCACAAAATATAAACTCATTAAACATAAACTTATCAAATAAACAAGTATTTAGTTGTAAATATTCACTTCTACAACTTAATCACTTAAGGTATGAATAAACATAATGCTTAATGCTTTATATGATCAAAGAAACATTTTCTTAATAACTAAACTTTTTATAAAATGTCAAAAACATTTTATATATTTTTGAAAAACATTTTTGGTATTAAATAAATATGTTTAATCTAATATAAATTTGTGAATTCAAATTTTCAACCAAAAATGGCAAAAATGTTCCAGAAAAACCTTCCCCACAAAAAGACAAATCTGGGCAACGGTACAGTAGGGCGGCCCCCTTAATTTATAAAGGCGGTCCCCTTAATTTTAAGGGGACCGCCCCGCTCCAGTAGCTTCCCAGATTTGCCTATAAATACTGGTTGATTTCTGGACTTTTTCCTTACCTTTTGCACCTCAAACTTTCTGTTCTAAATCCTCTCTTCTATCTTTCAAAATCCTTTGATCATACATTCTTAAGCATTGGTTTCTAAGTGATCCAAGCTTCCATCCTTCAAGTGCAAAAGAAGAATACTTCTATCAATCAAGACTAGAAGTATTACAACTTAGTAGCATCTTGTTACTCAAGTTGTGTGTTAAGTATATTTTGTAAATTATTCATTCATTTGTGTAAAGTGTAAGGTGTGTACATTAAGTGAGAACATAAGTGATTAGGCTAGTGTAGTGTGTAAGTAGTGAAGAAGTTGTGTAAGTAGTTGTGGTGTAAAGAAGTAGAGTAGAAGTCTTGTAAAGTTGTGAAGTAGAGAAGTCTTGAAGCCGTTGTGAAGCCATAGCCTAGAAGTCGTGAAGCCGTAGCATAGAAGTTGTGTAGCGGTCGTGTTGAAGTCGTGAAGTCCTAGCATATAAGTTGTGAAGCCGTAGCATAGAAGTTGTGTAGCGGTCGTGTAGAAATCGTGAAGTCCTAGCATAGAAGCTGTGAAGTCGTAGCATAGAAGTTGTGAAGCGGTCGTGTAGAAGTCGTGAAGTCCTAGTGTTGAAGTCGTGAAGCCGTTGTGAATAAGTTGTGAAGAAGTTGTGTTGTGAAGTTGTGAGATTGGTTCTAGCTACGATTAGAACTCGACATTTAGCTTTGTGTCGTTAAACCCGTGTAAGCCAAAGTTGTGTACGGTTTTCTCCGCCATAAGGGAGCTTATTGAAGTTGTGAAGAAAACTCTCGAGCTTGGTGCTCGGGGAGTGGAGTAGGGCAAGGAAGGTGTCCTTGTAGCCGAACCACTATAAATCTCTTGTCTCTCGGTTAGATCTTTCCATCTCTTACTTATACCTTTATTTATATCGTCATTACATTCATACATATAGGCACATATAATTATTAGCATTAGTTAGAAGTTGATTTCACATAAAGATCAATTTAAAACTCCATTCACAAAAGGAAAACTTTTATAACAATTCAAAAAGGGTAAACATATAATTAACAATATTGTTCAAACAATTACTTTTCACATAAACTTGAAACTAAGGTTTTAAAAGTAACAAAAGTTTTTATAATATAATTAAAAAGACGTACAACTATTCAACCCCCCCCTTCTGGTTTTCCACAATTGGTAGCAGAGCGAGGTTGAAGCAAGATCTTTAAAATATACTGTATTTTAAAACTTGAATCGATCTATGGAATCTGAAAAATATTTAGAAGGGGAATCTATGCAAAAACACCACTATTTGAAAACTACACTTTTCTTGAATGGAAAAATAAATTTGAAACTTATGTGAAATCAATTGATCTAAATATTTGGCATGTCATTTTGATTGGTGATTTTGAGGGTCAAACAAAAAGGGATTTTGAAAGTCAAACAAAAATGATTTTTGAAACTAAAACGGATTTTGAAAGTCAAAATAAGTATTTTAAAACAAAGAATGACATAAATAATAGAGCTAAAATAATTATTTATAAAACCTTGCCGAAAGTTGAATATGAAAGAATATCCTTCTGTAAAACGGCAAATGATATTTGGAAAAATCTCTTAAACTTTCATCAAGAAAAATGTCAAGCCAAAGATGAAGATTTTGATCTTGTACATGAATTAGTTATCTTAGAAAATTTAATAGATAAACATTTAGATAAAATATATACATGTGCTACTAGTTCAAATGTTGTTAATGAAGGTATTAACGACGAAGACTACATGAATCAACTCCAAAGTGAACTCAGTCCAAAATCATGGAGTGACACAGACGAAGAAGAAGATTACTATCCGGTATGTGATGAATGCAAATTAAATAATACTTCAAATAAGGTACAACTCGAAACCGAACATTTTTGCTATGATCAATTTATTTTAGAATTTTCAAAACTAGAAAATGAGTTTAAACATTATTGCAACCTAGATCTAAAAACTATTTCTAAACATGAATCATCAAAAACTTTTGAAAGTAATTTTGAAAAAGAAATAATTTTAGAAGATAAAATGTCTAGACTTGAAAGTAATATTGAAATTGATTTAGAATGCAAAACATGCCATGATTATAAACATGAAATTAAAAGATTAAATGAAAGAGCAAAAATATTAGCTAAATTTGAAGAAAGTTCCAAATCTCTTAAATACCTACTAAATTGTCAAAAGCCATTTAATGATAAAACTGGGTTAGGATATATTTCGGACAACTCTTCAATAAGTAAATTAAAACAAATTGAATTTGTAGAACCTAGCAGTAAAATTTAGAAATAAGGCTATTTGCTATGATTATAAATTATACTAGTCGAGAAATTCATGGTTTGTACATTAATACAAACTATTAAGAAATTCTTGTACTTCTCGGCGACATCCTATCCATGTGCATACAAATGCGATGGGTGTCCCCAACTAACCATCTCGGACCCTTGAGAGTCCGGGTACCAAGTTGTTTTAATTGATTAGGTGACGTAACGCACAAAGGAAAGGAGCCCATTCTCACGTCTACCTACTCACATTCGTTACTTACGCGCAAAGACAAATGAATTATCAAATATTGAATCACCCATGATAATCCATCTCAAGATATAGCTAGTGATGTAGTGAAATATTTATGGATTCTCTCGCCATCTCATCTGAGTATGACCCACGTCATCTTGAAGTCAAAGTCAATAGAACCTTGCTAGAAAGGCATGATGTAGTCTATATTAAGATGAGGAAGCTTCTACATAAGACATTGTATGCATCAAGGCTAAGATATCAAAGGAGTCTGGTGCGAGACATGTTCGGATCAAGCCGCTTCGGTTTGATAAGGCGTTAGAAGCTTGCTACGATTTACTCTCACACCTTGGTTATCTTAATGTCTCACCCATCATTCACACTTCACTCATTATCTGAGATATTAAAAAGAATAGCTAGGACGTGAGGTACGTTTTCTTTTTAAATTTCATAAGTAGTTACTTCATATAGTCTTGTTAATCATTGCCTTAGGATATGCTTAGCTTAATATGTTACACTGCCTTTACACTTTAGTTTTATCCCCCTTGCGCTTCTATAATCTAGAAACCCTTTAGTTGGCCTTCTAAGTACTAAATGAAGCATTTAATGTCAAACTCGTTTAGACTTCACTAATTGAACATGGAATCCTTCCATAACCACTAGTAGAATTAATTTTCAACATAGGGATAGAATTAGACATATCACAATATAACCCTTCTCACATGAAACACATAGAATTTAGTCATCACATTCCTATGATCACTAGATATGTAGAAAGTGATAGCATGTGATTATAGTCTTGACCAATATTCATGAGATCTTTTGTAACCATCCTTTTGGCATATGCTATTAAATGCAAATAAAACCTCATATTTCAGAAAAATAAATTTTCAAAATAATATTCCACCTTTCTTCCAAATCTTTGTCAAAAACTTTGTATTTATCAAAACCAAAGATTGGAAAAGTTTATTCTCTTTCCTAAATGAAACATTTTGAAATAAAATCAAATCTATTTCTTTAGAAAGTGATGACGTATAGTCCGCATTCGGGTCACGAACCCGACCAATGGACGCTACCAACACTTAAGCCCATCACGAATGGGCTCAAGCCCATCACGAATGGGCTATCGCAATAATGGTTTGGGCTCACGAAGGCCCAAACCCGAAGTTATTTATGGTTTTGATATAGGATATCTCTTATTTTTGAGATATGTATCAAATAACCGACCCATGCGGGATACGCTGAGGAGTGAGGAACACGAAACCGACTAGGGTTTCGTGTGTATATAAAGAGTCTCTCGACTCTCATTGAAGGTATGATCGATAACCCTAACTCTTCAACTAAACCCTAAAAACCGATTACTTACTCTCACGCCGGAGGATAATCGTGGGAGACAATCCCACGATAAGCCTAACGGTGTCTTTTTGTTTTCTTAGTGCGCAGGTCTCAAGCATTAAGATCTAATTGGTACGGAAACAAGGAACGCCCAACTTTTGTATCAACAAGTGGCGCCATCCGTGGGACCCTACACTAAGAACTCTACGAAGAACTAGAATGACGAAGCATGGAAACCCAAATCAGCGGACTCCGCAGACAAAGAAAACGCATGACGACCTACAAGGTAAGAAGCAGCAAACTGATGCAGCCGCTAACAAGGCCTCTGGGACAACCAGTGCGCCCAAAAGCCTAGGATCGTACTCAGATCTGGCTTTTACCGCAGTAGAACCGCCCATAAGGGCTACCCAGGCTACTACAACAACCACTAGCACAGTAGATTTAGTGCGCACTCCTTTCACCATGCCAGAATTAAACGTTACTGAGCCGCCAAATGCGCCTATCCGAAACAAGGGTCCTGAATTGGAAACAGACATCCTCGCGCTAGAAGGAGTCGCGCCTGAACTAGCGCCAAGTGATTTTGTGTCCCAAAACTACGAAACCTTGGCTGCGCTGATGCGAGAGGAAGCAAAAAGGAGGTCAAGTCAGAGTCTGCACGCCAGACTCAACTTTGACCCTGAGCATGAAGCATCCCCACTGCGTTACCAAAAGGAAAGACGCGAGAAAGGTTCCCACCGACACCCAGTGTTTACTAGGATCGGAAGGAAAATTGTGGACGATGAAGCAGCCGACTGGGAGTCTCTAGAGGAGCATAAAGATGATGAACGGCACACCAATGTCCACGCTAGACTTGGCAGTCGCAGGATCCACGATAGACTTGGGCGACGATGCTCCCCAAGCGAAAGCCCTTCAAGCTCGGACTCCGAGGATAGTCGGCGCAAGCGCCGCAAAAGGGTAAGCTCATCCCCAAGTGACTCCTCGGACAACGAGGATAAAGAAACAGGACACTGGAAGTCCAGGGGAAGATCCCGCGACTGGGAGGACGAAGATATGTCTCGTCCCTGGCGCCGCCAAAAGGTTGACGCATTCACTCGGCGCATCAGTGATTTTTCAGAAAATAAGAGGAGGCGCATGCCCGCTAATGTTAAAACTTATGACGGGACAGGTGATCCTGATGACCACCTAAAAATTTTCGAATCAGCAGCAACCATCGAAAATTGGCCACAACCTGTGTGGTGCCATATGTTTAACTCTACATTAGTGGGGAATGCGCGAAACTGGTTCAGTAAACTTCCACGTAGAAGCATTGATGGGTTTGAAGAGTTGCGGAAGGCGTTTCGTTTGAACTTTACTCAGAGGAAGAAGTGCGCCAAGAACCCTGTCGAGCTCGCTAGGGTAAAACAGCGCCAAGGGGAATCCACAAGCGCTTTTATGGAGCGCTTTAAGGATGAATGCATACATGTCAAGGCATGTCCCGAAATACTAAAGATCTCAGGGTTTATGAACGGGATCAATAACCCAGAGCTTATCAAAAAATTAAATGATAAGGTTCCCCAAACCTTTGATGAACTGATGAAGCGTACGAGGTCCTTCATCCAAGGAGAAGCCGCCGCTGCGGATAGCAAGAAAGGCTACTCAAACCATAGGTCACAAGAAGAGCCAAGGAGACAACCCAATGACCAGAGTAGCAATCGTAACAAAAGCTATCGCAGTTAAGGGGGCGGACGGGGAAACGACAAGTACACCCTACTAACGAAGACTCCAAAGGAGATATTTGCGACGGAAGGCGCAAACTTTCTGAGACCCCCACCTATGCGCACCCCAGAAGATCGGCGCGTAGGGAACGGATACTGCGAGTATCATGAACAGAAGGGCCACACAACTAATGAGTGTGTTCAATTGCGCCAACTAATAGAGAAGCTCATAAAAGAAGGCAGATTGGACCATCTAGTTAAGAATATTAAGGATGGGAAAGATAAACAGAAAACTGGGGGCAAGAAAGAAGCGCCCAAGGACAAGGCTGACACAATCTACATGATACAATCATGGCAGCGAAAGACTAGGCAAAAGGTCAGCCAGAAATTTTCCCATGGAAGCGAAATCTCTTTCCCCACCTTGGCTGCGGACAACGCAGTGGCAGAACCACTCACCATTGAGATAAATGCGGGGATTCACGATATCCACCGCATGTATGTTGATGGAGGAGCATCAGCGGATATAATGTATGAGCATTGTTTCAAAAGATTGCGCCCTGAGATACAAAGACAGTTAAGCCCAGCCACGACTGCGCTTACTGGCTTTACAGGAGAAAAGATATGGCCCATGGGGCAACTGCGACTACTAGTCGCTGTTGGTAATAAGGAACACTCCACGACAGCCTGGATGAACTTTATGGTGATCAAATCTCCTTCGCCATACAATGGCATTATTGGAAGATCAGGAATTTCGGCAATACGCGCGGTACCATCCACAGCACATGGGATGCTCAAGTTCCCAGTAGAAGGCGGCATTGTCACCATCTACAACAACGCTGTGCCACCAGGAGAGTGTAACACGATTACGTGTGAAACGACGCACACCCCAGAACAGAGCGCAGCTAAAGTATCAAACCTGAAGGTCGCAATTCACCCTGACTACCCGGAACAAGAAGTATCGATCGGAGGATCGTTGTCTGACAAAGGCAGAGCGGCCGTGTGCGCACTCTTGCAAAGGAATCTAGATATCTTCGCATGGGAACCAAAGCACATGACTGGTGTGCCACGCTCGATTGCAGAACACAAGCTAAAAATCCGACAAGGATATTCCCCAGTACGGCAGAAAAAGCGCGGCCAGGCTCCAGAGCGCGCAAAAGCCATTCTGGAGGAAGTACACAAACTTGTGGACGCAGGCATCATGCGAGAAGTCTATTACCACGACTGGCTCTCCAATCCAGTAATGGTCAAGAAGAGTGATGGTAGTTGGCGGATGTGTGTGGATTTCACTGATCTCAACAAAGCATGCCCACAGGACTGCTACCCACTGCCAGAAATAGACTGGAAAGTAGAATCTTTGTGCGGATATCCCTTTAAATGTTTCTTAGATGCATACAAAGGGTACCACCAAATCCAAATGGCCAAGGAAGACGAGGAAAAAACAGCCTTCCACACAAGCCAAGGTGTCTATTGTTATACAAAGATGCCTTTTGGCCTGAAGAATGCGGGCGCCACCTACCAGCGATTGGTAGATAATGCGTTTGAAAAGCAAGTGGGCCGCAACCTAGAGGTCTATGTGGACGACCTCGTCATAAAAAGCCATACTGAAGACGAAGTGGTGCGCGACATTGAAGAAACATTCAGAACGTTACGAAAGATCAACATGAAGCTAAATCCCAAGAAATGCACTTTTGGCGCTACAGAAGGCATGTTCCTGGGATACTTGATAGAACCAGATGGCATTAAGCCATGCCCAGAAAAAACAAAGGCTGTCATCCAACTCCCTTCACCGCGCACGTTGAAAGAAGTTCAGTCTCTGAATGGAAAGCTGGCCGGTTTGAACAGATTCCTGTCCAAATCAGCGGATAAGTCACTTCCTCTATTTAAAACACTCAAGAAGTGTACAAAAAAGGGAGACTTTCGTTGGACTACGGAAGCGGAAGAAGCTTTCACACAGCTTAAGCAACATATAGCAGCGCTTCCTAAGCTAGTCGCACCCCGACCAGGGGAGGAGTTAATCGTCTACTTATCTGCGACTCATGGAGCGGTCAGCGCAGTGCTACTGACGGATAGGAATTCTGTACAAACACCGGTATATTTTGTAAGCAAAGCACTCAAGAAGACAGAGATTAACTACAGCCCAATGGAGAAGTTGGTCTTGGCGTTAGTATTTGCCGCCAAAAGACTGCGTAGATACTTTCAAGCGCACCCAATAGCGGTGATTACAGACCAACCTATCAAACAAGTTATCTCTAAACCTGACGCATCGGGGCGATTACAAAAATGGAGTGTGCTACTAGGTGAGTATAACATCTCTTATAGACCACGCACTGCGGTTAAAGGGCAAATACTAGCAGACTTCATCATCGAAAAACCAGATACCGATGACGCACCTCCACCGATCAAGGTAGAACTACAAGAACCATGGGTCTTGTTCACGGATGGATCTTCATGCGTGGATGGGTCGGGCGCTGGCCTTATCCTCACTAATCTAAAAGGAATGAAATTCACTTACGCACTGCGTTTTGAATTCACAGCCACGAACAACGAGGCAGAATATGAAGCCCTAATTGCCGGATTACGCATTGCAAATCGAATGGGTGTACGTAACCTAGAAGCAAATGTGGACTCCCGATTAGTAGCCAACCATGTGTTGGGCGAATATGTGGCTAAAGAGGATAACATGGTCCAATACCTCGACAAGACCAAGTCACTAATCCAAGGATTTGACAGGTTTACCATTAAACAAATTCCTAGAGGGGAGAACAAAAAGGCGGACGCACTAAGCAAAATCGCATCTACAAGCTTCGCGCACCTGTCAAAACAAGTATTAGTGGAGATCCTAAAAAATAAATCCATCTCGGAGATGGAGATATCCACGGTAATAGAGGAGGAGAATCCTACGTGGATGACCCCTATTATTGAATTTATAAGCAAGGGCAAATTGCCCAATGAGCAGAAGGACGCTCGACAGATACGGCGCAAAGCGCAGAGGTTCGAACTTAGAGATGGTATCCTATATCGGCGCTCATTCCTACAACCATGGCTTCGGTGCGTTGGACCTCTTCAGGCAGATTACGTACTCCGAGAGATCCACGCTGGTTCATGCAGTATGCATTCAGGACCACGGTCCGTCGTAGCACGAGCATTGCGCTCAGGATACTACTGGCCCACTATGCACCGTGATGCGCGCGATGTGATAAAGAAATGCAACGACTGCCAATTTCATAGACCCATCCCGCGCAGACCACAGCAAGAGCTAACACCTATCACTTCTCCATGGCCATTCTATAAGTGGGGTATCGACATTGCGGGTCCCTTCCCTGTCGCAGCAGGAGGACTGAAATTCCTTATTGTTGCAATAGACTACTTCACTAAGTGGATTGAAGCGAAGGCAGTAGCGACAATCACAGGTAATCAAGTAAAATGCTTCGTTTGGGAAAATATTGTATGCCGCTTTGGATTACCTGGGGAGATTGTTTCGGACAACGGAAAACAATTCCATGATAACCCGTTCAAAGACTGGTGCGCAGAGCTAAATATTACACAACACTTCGCGTCAGTCAAACATCCACAAACCAATGGTTTGGTTGAACGCGCAAATCGTAGTCTAGGCGAAGGAATTAAAGCACGCCTAGACAAACACAAGGGAAGATGGGTGGATGAATTATCGCATTTCTTATGGGCGCACCGCACGAAAATCAAAGTTAGCAATGGAGACACTCCTTTTTCTCTTGTCTATGGGACAGAAGCTGTCATACCAGCTGAAATTGGGATGCCAACCATTCGAACCGCGGAAGTTAATGTCGCAACCAATGACGAAAAACGACGTATCGACTTGGACCTATTGGAAGAAAGACGTGAGCGCGCAGCTATACGCGAAGCAAAAGCCAAGTCAAAGATGAAGGGATATTACGACGCTAAAGTTCGAAGCACCTCATTCAGACCAGGCGACTTTGTCTATCGCGCTAACGATGCAAGCCACGCAGAAGATACAGGTAAACTTGGACCGAAGTGGGAAGGACCCTATGAGGTCGTTGAAGCACTAGGTAAAGGCGCATACAAGCTGCGTGACATGGATGGCCGCGAGCTACAGCGCACATGGAATGTTTGCAATCTCAAGAGATGCTATCTTTAGGAAAGGTTACGACCTCACACACGGACACCTCTGCACTTTAGTAAGTGCTTAATAAATATCCGTGTATTTACATTTTGTTTCATTTAAAAAAAAATGTCTTTCTTTTTTATAAAAACTTGCGAGTATTAATTCAAATGTCGCGGTTTCTAGCTAATTCCGCGACACATTTCACTTTATTGTTTACATGTTATTTGTCTCAATATTGTTGTTATTTTATTTTCTGCCTACATGGCGTGCATGCACCTATTAAAACCTACGATGGTAAAAGGATGAGTAAACCTACTAACAAACTCGTTGAGTAAGAGGGTTGCAAACCCATCAACATCGGATCACGCATCATTGTTAAACACCTTACTCTCAAGACGTTGGAGTAAGTTCAATGTGTATCCCACGACGGATACACAACAATGCACACTGTGCGCGTTTAACAACTTAGGAGCTAAGACACTTAACTCCTTAATATGATATTTGTAGTACGCTGCATAATCAACCAATAAACTTGTAAATTTTATGAACTTCATACACGATTATGGATTTTTTATGAATTTTCTTAAGTATGTACACAACAAGTTGCTATGTTAGACACAACATAGACGTCTTTTACGCAAAGACAACATAACTAAGTACAAACATTATAAATCACATTTGACATAATATACGAACAATCGTACTTTTCAAAATTTTATTGTAGACTACGAGTTCATGCAAGATACAGACTCAACATACACAATAAAATGTTAATCTATTACAAAAGTTACCAAGACAAACTACGGGTGCGTCTAAGACCTGAGCTACCAACATGGTATGCAGTACCCCCAGCTTCTTCAAGCTTCCTGAGGAGATCACTATCCTTAGGCGACACTGTTGGCACGCTAACAGGTACCCCATCAGATCTAGGTATGTGCGCAGCTCCAACACCACAAAGGATGGCCTTCCCCTTCACACCTTGTTTCTTTGCAAGTCTCATAGCATGCACCTCTAAGGATTCCTTCAGCGGGATCTCCTTTTCGAGGGCAAAAGGATTAAGGATGTCACGAGGGTGGGCAAAGATGGGTACCTGCAACTGCAACTCATCCGGCTTGAGGAAGTAGTCAGGATGTGCCTCTGCGCCCTCTGCTGCATGCCTGGCCAAGGTTAGTCCCTCCATAATCACACTTATGGGATAATCTTGATCGCGCTCTAACTGGGCAATGTGAGGAAGATCAAGTAGCTTCATCTTCTCCATAGCAGTGACAAGCTCATCATAGGAGTTGGCGTTGTAACCCGGAACTTGAGTAACAGGCACGGTCAACAAATTGCTCTCAGCAAGCTCTTCTATAGCCTGCGCCTGGCCACGTGCCAAAGCGCGCTCAACAACTTCCCCAAATACCCGCTTCACCTCCTGCGACTCCAAAGTACCCAAAGCTGCAAGGCGCAAACCATGGCTGATAAGCCACCTGCGCTCAGCAACTGATGACACCAGGTGAGGGTACATCTCTTTGTCATATTCAATGCACAGCTTGGGCAACTTCGTTTCCTGTTTATCCAGCAAATCCTGCACAGCCTTACGAAAGTCATCCAACTGGGAGATGTGCGCGTTCTTGTTCAGCTCCATATATTTCAACACCCACAGGCAAGTGTTCTGGTATTTTGTGAACGCAGCACGCTCCTGACCTACTTCAGCAAGCAGAGGCATCCTCTCTTCGGCGACCTTTCGAGCATAAGCATCTGTTGCCCTAACCTCGGCCTGCGCTGCCGCCAACTGAGCTTTCAGAGTAGCGATCTCTTCATCTTTCTGCACACTAAGGCTACTCTCACCCGCATACCTAGCCTTCAGCTGTGCAGCAGCCAAGCACAGCTCCTCAATCAACTGTTCTGTAGGAATATCTTCGGGAGCCTTTGTCCCAGATTCTTGGCCCCCCTGCGCAAGATGATCAGCAGGCAAAGGACCCGCCTTGGGGGGCGATTCCCCAGCGCGCGCAGCAACCTCAACACTGCACGCAGATAACAGAACTACTTTATAGTATCATTACGGAATAAAGAAATGCAGATTTAAAGATACAAGCCTAATTACTTACTTGAGAGAAGGAATTTCAGTTGTATCCTTCTGCGACGCATTCTCCTCTGATGATGAGGGCTCACTAGAGATGAGATGGCGCCTTCTCTTGGATGTACTAGCGCCATCATCCCCAGCAACTGCCTTGCGCTTCACCCCTTGGCCAGCGCCCTCAGACTCACTCACAGAAACTCCCACGCTGTCTGACGAATCAGTCTGCAATAACTCTTCTATATCCATTTGTACCTCAGGAGTGGGAAAACTGCGAAGAGGCGTCACCTCTAAAACAACGGGGGGCGTATCCTCAGATTCTTCCTACACAATCTCCATCGTGCGCCCCGCAGTAGCCTGTAGAATCGGCTCCTCGCCATCTCTTAATGGGCGCACACCCACAGTAACTTGTTTCGGCTTCTCCAAGCGAACAACGTTGAACAGATCCATCTCTGCGCAACAAACATTCAACAAACACAAAATAAGTTAGCTAAACTACAAAGGGAAGAACGCTTACAACTAATAAGCGAAGAGGAAGGAAGAGACAAGCACCCACCCCGGCTATTCTCGTCCAAAAATGTTGGCACTTCCTCCGGACTACCGAAGTAATTGCGACTGATGCCCATGTGCACCAAAAACTCCTCTGGATACGCCTTGATCGGTATGCGGTTGGCATTAATGGTCTCCGCATCCTCTGCGCTATATGTTCCGGGGATGGGACGCTCATCTCTCGGTAATGATTCTTGAGTATAGAACTCAAAAATCCATGGAAAAAATGCACTATCAACCCAAAAGAACTTTTCTCTCCAAACCCTCAGTGCGTCTAGCTTCTCTGTATAGCACTGCAGTGACCCTGTGCGCTTGGAGAAGGACACCCACCCGTTCGACCACGACGTGTGGTAAAACGCGCGGAATAGATGGATTGTGGGTTCTATCGCTAACAAGCGACAATTCACTTCAAAATTAGTTATTTTTTCTGCACCTATACAGTGCAGCTGTGAAATATGGAGACGATAATGGTTTAAAATATCGCATAAAAATAGGGAAATGGGTGCGCGTTGGTTGGCAAATTCGAAGAAACGTGTATATACCCCCACCTTCCCTTGAGGGAAGTTCGCAATTGACGCAGTCGCCACCGGAACTACCGGGTGCAATGCGATAGGAATGTAATAATCTGAGGTGAACTGACGAAGTTCATCCTCAGATATATCGGAATTAAAATCGGACAATTGAAGAACCATGATTAAACTTCAATAAGTTTTAAAAGCGCACGCGCTGTTACCTTAGTTTCTTGTTCGCTGTTTGAAAAGTTTGACAATGGTGGAAAATGACGATTTTTACTGTGGTAACCACAGTGAAGCGACGGCTAACCTTTATATAAGGTTACACATATTGGTGGATGGATGACACGTGTACCCCACTTGCCCCAATCGTGTGGCTGGGACGCAAAAAGGTAAAGCACTTTTTCACCCAACCCTCACGATTTTCGAAGGCGATACGGATGTACTTGGACTAGGTTAATTTGCTAATTTTGGCGGGAAACAATTGAAACTTCCCCGCTACGCATCGAGGAATATTTTTGCTACATTTGTTAGTCTAGCATCCGCAGTAGTTACACTACGCATACTAGACTGGGGGGACATGATGACGTATAGTCCGCATTCGGGTCACGAACCCGACCAATGGACGCTACCAACACTTAAGCCCATCACGAATGGGCTTAAGCCCATCACGAATGGGCTATCGCAATAATGGTTTGGGCTCACGAAGGCCCAAACCCGAAGTTATTTATGGTTTTGATATAGGATATCTCTTATTTTTGAGATATGTATCAAATAACCGACCCATGCGGGATACGCTGAGGAGTGAGGAACACGAAACCGACTAGGGTTTCGTGTGTATATAAAGAGTCTCTCGACTCTCATTGAAGGTATGATCGATAACCCTAACTCTTCAACTAAACCCTAAAAACCGATTACTTACTCTCACGCCGGAGGATAATCGTGGGAGACAATCCCACGATAAGCCTAACGGTGTCTTTTTGTTTTCTTAGTGCACAGGTCTCAAGCATTAAGATCTAATTGGTACGGAAACAAGGAACGCCCAACTTTTGTATCAACAGAAAGAAACTCTCACTTTCACATTGTTGAATAATGCTAAAAACACCTATTTAAAATCATGCATGGTAATCTCATATATGTCATATATACTTATGTATATGGCACTTATAAGTGGACCAAAACAAAAACTAAAAATCATGGTTTACTCTTTAAGATCTCACTTGGTACAAGTCTAGAAGTCCAAGCTATCACAACTCCCCATTCCTTTGCACATAGACACTTATTAGGATTAATTGTCTAGCTTATTAATATTCCTAATAATGATATTGTGAATTACTTGGTAATCATGTATTGTTTTATTGCATATATATAATATAAATATATATGCTACTTATTCTATTAGTATATTGCATGCTAGATAAAATTGCTTAATTGAATATGTTTAGCATACATGAGTTATTAAATCCTAAATTGCCTAGAAAGAAGTTGGACTTGCTTGAAACTAAACCCAAAAGCACAACCTTTTCTACAAATTTCTGCCAAAAACCCATTTCAAGTAATTTGGAGATCAGTAGATGGGCGGCCCCCTTAAATCCCCAGGCGGCCCCCTTAAAATTAAGGGGACCGGCCCCTATTTAAGGGGACCGGCCATCTGGAGTGACGGATTACTATTTTCTTTTTCAATTTCCAACCCATTTTACCCTATACTTCCCAAAATTCACAAACACATTTTGTCATAAACCTCCCACCAAAATTTACCTTCCTAAACCACATCATTTCTACACTATAAATGCACCTCCTCATCATAAATGCTCATCCATATCATTCACTCTACCATGTCATCCTCCAACTACCCAAGATCCAAGCCTTCAAGAATTGCAAAGATTTCGGTGATGCCCATTTGGAGAAGGAAGCTTGACACTTGCCATAACCCAACAAATGATGTTGTTCAAACTCAATCAATACCTAAGCCTCATTCTCATTCTACACCTTCATCTCCCAATGATCATTCCCAAAGCAACAATCCTAATCTCATCCACACTCAACCCACCAATACACCATTCATAACACTCACCACTCTTGGAACATCCACTTCATCCATATCTCCATCTTCATCCATTCATGATTACCCAAGCTCACACACATCTCCACCACCAAGAGTGTCACCACCACCTCCACCAAATAACAACCACTCTCCATCATCATCACCATCCTCTCAACACTTGAAGTTCATTTAAGAACTCAAGGAGGCACATGGGCTAAATGCTCTTCTTGCTTTACATCTTGCTCAAAGCAACTTAGATCATTCTCCATCTATTTCTCCATCATCACCACCATCCATCTCTCCATCATCACCACCATCTATCTCTCCACCATCATCACCCCACAACTTGAGTCAAATTAAGAAACATGTCAACAATTGTCCTTGTTGCATATTTCTTCAAAATCAAACCATAGTCCTAAATGAGCGTCTCACTTGGATTGAGCATCTTCTTGCTAGATCTAATCCAACATCATCACTTGAACAACATCAAATCCTTCATCCAACATGGTCCTCTCCAAACTCTCCACCTCCAATTTCTCCACCACCACTCTCTCCAACTTCCATAAACCCAATAGTACACCTCCATTAGTCCAACATCCTCACCCTCATCACTCACCACATTTTCAAACACTCCATCACTATTCATCCAAACTTTCATGTTTCAAGCAAGTCAAATGGATTTCCTAGGCAAAGTAGAATTTACTACCTAATGTATGATCTAAGTATTATGTATGTTGTAACAATGATTATGTCTTTTACATAATCATTTTTAATCTAATGAAAGTTTTATTTTATGTTCTTAATATATGTTTGCCATGCTTGTTAAACCTATATGTGATATTATGATATGTATATGCTTGTGCTTCTAATATTTTTCTTGCAAGTATTCCATATCTCGATTCCTTGGTGCCCTCAAACGAGGGGAAGCACACATCAAGGGGAGTTCTCATCCCGACAAATTTAGTTTCTAAATCTTGTCGGCATAACCTTTTTGATTCTATAAAAAGGGGGAGAAGTGAATATAAACTCACTAAATGCTTGTTCAAAAATAAAATTTTGAATTTAATGAGTTTAAGTTTTGTAATCATCAAAAAGGGGGAGATTGTTGATATAAATAATGCCTAAAAACATTATTAATACTTATTCATATCTCTATGTTTTAATGATCACAAAATGTAAACTCATTAAACATAAACTTATCAAATAAACAAGTATTTAGTTGTAAACATTCATTTCTACAACTTAATCACTTAAGGTATGAATAAACATAATGCTTAATGCTTTATATGATCAAAGGAACATTTTCTTAATCACCAAACTTTTTATAAAATATCAAAAACATTTTATATATTTTTGAAAAACATTTTTGGTATTAAATAAATATGTTTAATCTAGTATAAATTTGTGAATTCAAATTTTCAACCAAAAATGGCAAAAATGTTCCAGAAAAACCTTCCCCACAAAAAGACAAATCTGGGCAACGGCACAGTAGGGCGGCCCCTTAATTTATAAAGGCGGTCCCCTTAATTTTAAGGGGACCGGCCCCCTATTTAAGGGGACCGCCCCGCTCCAGTAGCTTCACAGATTTGCCTATAAATACTGGTTGATTTCTGGACTTTTTCCTCACCTTTTGCATCTAAAACTTTCTGTTCTAAATCCTCTCTTCTATCTTTCAAAATCCTTTGATCATACATTCTTAAGCATTGGTTTTCTAAGTGATCCAAGCTTCCATCCTTCAAGTGCAAAAGAAGAATACTTCTATCAATCAAGACTAGAAGTATTACAACTTAGTAGCATCTTGTTACTCAAGTTGTGTGTCAAGTATATTTTGTAAGTTATTCATTCATTTGTGTAAAGTGTAAGGTGTGTACATTAAGTGAGAACATAAGTGATTAGGCTAGTGTATTGTGTAAGTAGTGAAGAAGTTGTGTAAGTAGTTGTGGTGTAAAGTAGTAGAGTAGAAGTCTTGTAAAGCTGTGATGAGTGTCTGTTTACTCATCATTTTACACCCATTAAAGACACAAAAATGACTAAAAACACCCAAATAGATCATATATATTGCAAATATTCACGGTTTGTGTTTTTATGTGTTTCAGGTACAAAAGGATTGAAAACAGGGCAAAAACAGACAAAACCAAGCACAAGATTGGAAAATGGTGAAAAGCCGAGGACGGGGAAGGAATTTACAAGTTTGGACCGGGATATTGCTCAAATTATCAAAGTCAACCTCCAAGAATATCAAAATGTCAAGATTGGTCCTTGGAGATAAATTTCAGATTTGGCAAGAATGGTCCATGGATTTTCAGAATGTTACAACTATGGTCCCTAAACTTTAAAACCAATTCTATTTCTATCCTAAATAATAAACCCAACTAAACCCAGCTACCCACACCAAATATATCAACCCAAGCCCAATCCCTACACAACCCAGCCTAACCGTCCTTGTTTTATTAATAAACCCAAAAAAAACAATACCAGGGTCAAACCAAAGTCAAACCCGTCTCCCCCATTACCACTTGCCGCCTAAACCTAAACCATACCACTCCTATCCACCACCAACATCACCTCAACCCCTTTCCTCCTTCCCAACATTGCTCCACCACACCCTCTTGTACCTTGTTCACATGCTCTGTACTAGGTCTGTAAATCCCACATCCACTTTTCCCGCCAAAATTACAAGTGGACGAATATGATGAATTGGAAGCTATTCAATGGTGGGATTTGATTAGAAGGATTAAAGGAAGCTTCTGGATAGCTATAAAAGGAGATGAAGACACACAGAAGAAAATGTCACAGTTTTAGACCTTTCGTAGAGTAATTTCTTTTTAAGTCAAAATTAGAATAAGCTTTTAGGTTTAATCATCTCATGTTATTGTAATCTCATAGTTCAGTTTCAATTTCAGTTTCAAAAACCTTGTACCATTTCAGTTTCAGTTCAAGTTTAATATTAAGTTAGTTGATCCAATTGTTGTTTTTAGTTTGAAAGCTTCTATTTCCTGTTTAAATAAGCTAATATAAGTTTGTGATACCTTATTGTTAGCTTATTATTGCTTAGTTCTGTTTAATTTACAAAAGTAGAAAAAAGTCAAAAAAGTCAACCAATAAGCTGTTCAATGGGATAAGCTGTTCTGGAGAGCTTAATTGGGTTCATAGCTTGGTTCTGACAAGCTAGGCTTGTATCTGATCACTTTCCTTAGCTTCACATCCCAATACAGTTGTAAGCATTTTCAATTTTCTTTGCATTATTTCCTATGTTACTGTTCCAGTGCTTAATTACAGCTTATTTTAGTACTATTATGCTTATTTGTAGTTCATAATTGTTTCTTATCAGTTTTATCAGTTTTAAATACCCTAGACATAATTTTTTCTTTAAAAACCTTAAAAAAACCAAAAATAGCTCTTATATATAATAGCTAATTAAACTGCTTAATTTCCATTCTTAATTACTTTTTAGTGCTTATTATATCTAGTTGATTAGCTGTCTTACCATTCCTAGCTTTAAATCATCTGTCTTAGTTCAAAAAACCAACTCAGACCCCTTTAAAGGGCTGTTTGGTTCTATGGGTCATATGGGTTAATCTGGGTCATTACTGTTGATTTGCATTTGTGGTACTTTTGATCAGATGTAAGTTAGCTTAGGTTAGTCGTAATCAGTAGGAGTTCAGCTTATTTGAAGCTTTTTGGAGATTTTGGTTGAACTTGTGATGCGTGGTTTTGCAACCTTACAACAGGTTTTACCTCTTAAGGGATCTCAAGAGGCTTACAACCCCACCAGGCAGTGTACCTGACCGATGTAGTATAGTGTAGTGGTAAGTACGGGGGATTGATCGTTCTCCACAGGGAATAGTGTCGTTAGGATTGAAAAAACTATTCTAATAGGTCTAAGGGTGAGGGAAGATTCTTTTTGTGTTTTTATAATTTTTATGAAAGCAAGTAAAATCTCGGGTTTGAAAGAGTGGGTGGAATTAGTTGCTAGTCAACTAACCCAAATTACTAGGAATGCAAATAAAATAAAATGACGAAAATGAAAAGGTTGGTAAAACTTATGTGGAGAGAAATGTGTTTACTTAGATTTCCTTACTCCCTAACTATCTTTTATCGGTCGATTAGTGTGTATTAATTAGTTGGATAACGGGTGTATTCTTTAATACCAATCGTGGGGTGGCGTACGTACTTCCCCAACTCTATGAACTCCTACTTCACTCCTATGTCGAGCCGGCTAGGAAGCTCCTAACATGGGATCACTAGAATTCGCTCATGCATTAAATACAACCATAAAAACCTTAGTACGCATTGGTTCATGTTTCTTAAGACGTTCAAGCAAGTTACCGTATAGGAAGTTAGCCAGTTTTCTTAAGCCTAACATCGATGAACAATCATCCAATACAATTAATAACACACTAATAACCAATAATCAATAGTTAGGTTTCATTAGATCTAAGCAAACACAAAGAAAAACTAGCCTAGCATGTTAAACAAAAGACAAGAACAAGATAGAATCAAACAACACATAGACATATTGAATGATTAATTGATAACTTATCTTCAATGTAACATGGAAGATCTCAAGGCAAAAAGCCTTGAAAAAGCTGCTAAAATCGTCTTAGGGTTTCCTCCCAAAAGGTTAACACACAAAGTTCCACACTAATGACAAAAAATTGCAAAACTATATATAGAGATTAAGGGCTGACGGCGTCACGTTGTAGATTCTGACGCCGTCACCTCGCCGCTTTTAGGGTTCCCGGATGGCCTTCCTGACGCCGTCCCTCTTTAGACCTCCAAAATCCGTTCTGGCTTATCAAAGCTCGACGCCGTCAGAAATAAGCTTGACGCCGTCCCTCTTTAAATTAAGTCGTGACGACCTTGATCAGATTAAAGGGTGACGCCGTCAGATTTTTCATGCAAAATTCTCTGGCTTATCATGAGTAATTTTCATATCCACCTTTTTCTTGCCAAGCCATGACGCCGTCTGGGGAAATTCCTGACGCCGTCAAAGGTACTTTTTAGCCGATTTTGAGACTTTGTCGTTTTCTTCACTTTTATGCTCCAAAAACGTCCAAAATGCTTCCTTTTTCAGATTTCTTCTCAAAAGTACCTAAAATGACAAAATGAACGATTTAGGGCAATATTTGATCAAATAAATATGATTTAGGGCTTAAATGACCCCCTAAAAGCGGTACACTTTTCGCTTCATCAAATACCCTTACACTTGAGATTTGCTTGTCCTCAAGCAAATGCGCTTTTATTCTAATCAAAATACAAGTTAGGGGTCATTTAATGCTAATATAAAAGTAATTGCAACAAATAGTCGTTCCGCTTTAATCATAATAAGCACGGAGATTACAAACTAGCACCTCACAAGTAGTGTTTAGATACTCACATCTCTCAAGTGTCATCAAAATAAATCTCATAAATGAAAACGGATAATATCTCTCACTACCTGTCATAGCAAATAGATTACCATAGGCTTGGGAAAGGATCGAAAACCTCCTCCACTAGGCGTAAGCACCTAAGATAAACTATCAAAGAGGGCTTTTAAATGGGTTATAACGTTAGGTGTAGGGATATGATAAACACGGTTTTGTTGGATAAGGAATATTTTACTGGTGGCGAGTTAAAGATCTTGATTAATTACATGTACTATACAATGTTGCTAAGCCAAGACTTGACTCAATCTTAAGCTAAAAACAAAATAACAAAAACATAAAATAAACGGGATGGTAGTCCGTATGTTTTTTCTACTTTTCCTATTCTCATTTTTTTTTGTATTTTTCTTGATTTTTCGATTTTTTTTTTTTTTTTTTTTCATACACTCTTGCCCTACCATCCAAAATAATACATCATAGGGGCGTTGCATTCCCCTTACACTTGAACTTTTACATAACTTTACAAATAACTATTCTAATGACTCGAATTAAGATAATCAAAACACTTGGAGTACTTTTAAAATATTTAGCACATATGGGGGTAATAAATGATGTTCTTCCCCATTACTCCATTACACTAGTACTTTAACCCATGAGTCCCAATCGTCCCAAAACAATATGTACAAGGATATGACTCGACTTAGCAACCATGTAATCAACTAGATAATTAACTTGGGGTTTAAACAAATGTTGTCACAATAATGCACTAAAAATGAGTTCATACAAGGTAGGCTAAGGCGATTTGGGTGTACATTTTAGTGGGGTGTAACAAATTCTTCTTTTAAGTAAAATGCTTAAAGGTCGAAACGAAAAGATAGGCTCTGAGGGGTGTACTAGGGGTATCGTGTACTAAAAATGAGTACAACGCAAAGGGTGTGGGAGAATTACTTGACCAATGTAGCCAATGTAATTATAACAAAAACACAGGTGTAAAACAATGGGTTAATCCTAATGCCTCTTATCATGTAGTAAATCTAACTACACGAATGTAGTCTCACTTGTGGCCTCGGAATGGTCCTAATGCAAGTTCTAGAATCTAAGTGCTACCGGTACACACATCATAGCATAAATGCTTTTCCTACCAATTCTAGGGGCGAACCTCACATATTTGGGGGTGGAAAATTTTTTAGTGGTACGGTTTTTTGTGCTAGTCATATAACTCCTATCCGTGAGACGCTCATTAAGATCAAAGTTTCACTCCTACATGTTGTAAAAAATTTTAAATTTGGCACTAAAATTACCCTAACAGGTATTTATCTCAATTTTATTACACATCTACTATTAAACAAACAAAAATCAAGCGTAAGAGCATTCTCTAATCGTACTTTTACCCCCTTACACTTAAGATGAACATTGTCCCCAATGTTCAAATAACAAGATGTAAAAGCATAAAGTAAAAGAATGAAATCAAATACTCCCCTGATTCGCTCGGTGGATAATGAAGTAACATGGTTAGATCTTCTTCCAAGGTAATGTTGAAGCTCCATGACTAATGTATCGCCAAAAGCTTGATCCAACAAACATTTCCTTGTCCAAAATAACCTGTTAAACCTGAGAAAACAAACACGAAAACCTGCATAACATCGGCGGGATAAACTCTATATATAAGGATATAATGCTTGTGGAAATTATAATTTTGCAGATTCCTGGAGATTATAAGTTATAGAATTAATAAAAACTTTTTATGAAAACAAAACTTTCAAAAATTTTCAGAAAATTAAACCTGACGCCGTCAGGTTGTAAATCCTGACGCCGTCAGAAATGATCTGACAGAATTCTCATGTTAAGTTTCCGGAAAATTTATGGAAAAACCTATACCTTACTTCCTGGAAATCCTGCAAAACATCATTATGACTCGATACAAGCATTTGACTCAAACAAATACTAATATGTATGTTCATTTAATATTATTACGATTCATGTTCATTTGTTCTAATAAACCGATTTGGATTTCCCTTACACTTAACTTTTGCAAAATACCTTTATATGTAGTTAAGACGAAGTTAAAAACAAGATAAAGCATTTTCACAATTTAGTTTTGAACATGAATCAATAATAATAAAAATTAAACATACATACGGAAACAAATAAAATCAAACAAAACAAATAAACACACAAAGCAAATAAAGCTTGGGTTGCCTCCCAAGAAGCGCTTTTCTTTATTAACGAGTCTTGTAGCTAGACTCAAAGTCCGGGGCTCTACGTTTTTCCGTTTTGCTTCTCAATTGCCCCTCTGATCATTCTAACAACCTCCATATCAATTTTGTATTTAGTTCCAAGGTTCAAGCAATCTTTATAATAAAGGCTTCTCTTATTCCAAACATAGTCCATGCCTTTCTCTTTATCCTCATCATTGATGTCCTCCATCGCACCAATGTTGTCCTTGTCAAATCGAGGCACAAAACGAAATTCATTTACCCGATAAGGCATCCTATATGTGATCCTATCTATGTGATTAGAAAACTGAACCGTGCCTTTCAAACGATCATACCTTAAATTGGATGCTTCAATAAATGGCTTACCTAACACCACGCGAGATAGGCGGAAGTCAACAACACTTGCCAAATCTTCTAAGATCATGAAGTTGGTGACAAAGGTAAAATTCCCAACAAGGATATGCATATCCTTAATCCTTCCAACGAAGTTGCAAATTCCGCCTGGGCACTTGGGGTCCATCCTAGGCTCAAGTGTGTGTTTATGATCTGGCTATAAAGGCCTGAGGACATCACGTTGATTGGGGATTCACAGTCAATGTAAGCATGCTCAACGTATTGGTACCCAATCATACATGGTATCTTCACATTCCCGGGATCACCCCTCTTAATCTTTGGGTCAATTCTAACAAAAGGTGGTCGAGGGTTATCAACTAGGTTGTTATAGTAAGCAATCTCCTCCTTAGTGGGGTATTCATTGAAACAATCATCAAACCTAGGATCTACCTTCACTTCATCAATTTTCTCAATCAACTTCTCAACCGTAAGATTATTACGTTCTAAGTAATTATC